>OX421506.1:13744783-13917283 GCA_949126835.1 Anisus vortex | reverse complement strand
ACACTTATGAAACCATTCATTGATGCCTTAGTGTTAACTCATATCAAAGAGTCAAATCTCAATTCTACATTTCAGTGATAACAAATAAATGTGATTATGTAACGCTCGCACATGTTCAAGATTATTTTGTAACATGTCTGTGGTGTGGTGTATTTCTCTCTCTCTCTCTCTCTCTCCTTTTATTTATTCATATAGGGCATACATCAATCTATATACCATTGTATATGACTTTGTCTAACCAACTGTCTGCATTTATTTTTTTCTCTGTCTCTCTCAGGGCTATCCGGGTAATTATCTATCTATCTATTGCTATGTCTGTCTGTCTGTCTATCTTAATCTCTGTTTGCTCCCGTTCACACATTCATCCGTTTCATTCATTTCTTCAGAAATTGTGCAGTAGCCCATGCGTAAAAAGGCACATAGTTGAAATGTTTTCGGGCAAATTTAGTTAGTTTTAAAAAGGTGTTAGGCCTATCAAAATTTAGATTTAGGAATAAACAGGTGAAATTGGTTAAAGTTGTCCTGGATTTTTTTTTTTTTTTTTTTTTTTTTTTTTTTTTTTTTTAATTTTTTTTTTTTTTTTTTTTTTTGTTTTTTGTTTTTTGTTTTTACGTTTTTAATTGGAAAGTTGATCTTACATAGCCTTTCTTAGTTAGGCTTAACAAGGGAGACTAGTCAATACAATCACTACACTGTTTTAATTAATAAGTTAGCCACATAATATCTGACTTGTATTGCTATTATAGATACGAATCGGATATATTTTAAACTAGCAATAATGAAAAAGCAAGTTATTTTAGATCTCTGACAAACCATTTTTGCTGTCAAAATAAAAGTATCCCGTCGGACTAAGGTGATCCAAAGGGCCGGTGAAGCAGCGTTCACCAGTTTCTGTGGCTACGACATACTATGGGATTGTGTGGCCAGCACAATGTCAAATAGGCCTTTACTTTACCTCAACTAAAGTTAGGTACCCCATCAGAGCTGGGTAGGCTAAGGAAACCCTCCAGACCCGGGAACAAATCCTAGCCTTAACCAGAATCTTATCTTTATTGCTCGATGCTCCCATGTTGTCAAATCTTCCTCAGCTAGATAACAACTTTTTTTTTGTTCTTTTTACAAAGCATCAATCTTTCATGGGAAATTATTTTATGCTAGAACGGGGAACAAGATCTACATTATATTTTTTTTTACGGGAAACTATTTAATGATGAAGGCAAACTACTTTGAATTCTGACGTCACAGTATTTTATAATCTGAAGAAAAATTCTAATATATTTTTTCGGGATAGGGCCTACTATTTTATACTTTGACATTGGAATTGGAAGTATTTTATATTTTGATGGTAAGTAAGGCCAATTTCACATTTTGGCGAAAAAAATATTTAATATACTAAAGGGGAAAAACTAATTCTTTACGGGAAAATACTTTATATATTGATGGGAAATTATTATTTATTCTGCCGGGAAACTATTTTTCATTCCTTTTAAATAGAAAACAAAAGTTACGAAGTTTTTGTCTCTGTAAACATAACTTAACAACGACAATAGTAGCTGAATGTTTAAATGTATCCTTACATTCACTAATAGTAGTAATAGAACTGTTTGGATATAATATTTATATCATTTGTTATTTCCACAACAATTAAAAATACAATTCTTCCCATTTCCAAAGTAACATTTGACAAAAATTATCCTCTGGTTAAATGTTAACTCTAAACACTTGTAAATATTGAACTGGTTGTACTTTACAATTGATATTAACTCAGATCTACGTTTGCATAGTTTAGAAAGGCAACACAAGAAGTAATCTTGACTTAATCTAATTTGAAAGAAACATCTCTACAGGCCCCATACACATTCAATGTATAATCTGAAGTATATAGGCCAAAGAAATGACAAACTTTTTCAAACGTTTCTTGAAGCTAGTATTTTAGACTGAATATCAAAGTAACAAGAATGAAAAAAAAAAAACCAAATCATTTAACTGCACACTCCAAGCGAAGTATTTTTATTTTTTAATGAGCGAATCGTGTAGATCAAGTTCACGCTGGAATGAAACTTCCCCTAAGTCGTGTTCAAAAAGTCCCAACAGTGAGGTTTACTCCCGTGTCTTTAGATTTCATTCAAGCTTACCCGTGCTCCTCAGTTTTCTTTCATCATAAGGTTCCCTTTCCAGTGGTTGAACCCACGAGGAGCGCAGCACCCCCCGCCAGCTTACACAAAAGCATCTTGTTGAGGGCTTCATTTACTCCCCACATAAAGGGGGACAGTGTGCTATCGAGTGGGGAGACACACTCTTTCATCCGGGGAGCTCTTTCTTCGAACTCCCTAACTTAAAAAAAAACGAGTTGACATGTAACGATCAGAATTTCATTTTGGATTTCCCCATCTCTTTTATTGCTTGTTTCTTTTAAAAATATTTTAAAGTTCATACTAAGGAATGACGAGTCACCAATACTGCTTCTCCATCCCCTCCCTCTCATTTATATATTATAACTGTGTTGTAATGGAGGACTTGGATGTGCACCCATATCAATGATGTATTAACTGCTTATAGCAATGTGATAACTGGAGAATTGTTGAATAGTATAAATGTTTAAGTGGTGTTCCTATAATGTATATAGTAAGTAAAAAAAACTAAATTGGAATTGTTGTATTAATATATTATATGTAAGCTTATGCATAGTATTAATCAACTGATGGTATTTGTGTGGTTTTTTCGTTAATCTATCTATCTTTTACTCCATCTATCTATTTCTCCCTCCATCTATCTATCTATCTATCTATCCATCTCTCTTTCTCTCTCTCTCTCTCTATATATATATATATATATATATATATATATATATCAGGGTTCTCACACAGTCTGGAAAAGTCTGGAATTTCAAAAAAAAAAAGAAATCAAGGCCTGGACAACCTTGAATATTGGCATTTTAGCCTGGAAAAATAGCCTGGCAGCCTGGAAATTTATCTAAATCTATATTTATATGTAAATTTATAATAAAAATGAAGGTCAGACAAAAAACGCCAATCCCATTTTTATACGCCATAAACGGCCACTGACCGAGCCTTAGATTAATACCTCATTCACGCAATATTTAGGTCACTTAGGGGGAGGAGGCGTGTGACCATTTTCCAAATAACGTGTTCCAGCTGCCTGGAATTTGGCTCTTATAGCCTTGAAATAGTCTGGAAACAGCCTTGATTTTTTTTATAGAAAAAATGTGAGAACCCTGATATATATATATATATATATGTATGTATATATAACCCTCCCTCTATTTATCTATTTATCTATCAATATACTAATACCTATCTATCTCTCTTCCCCATCTACCTACCTATCGATCCACCTATCTATTTATCCCTCCCTCTCCCCCTTCATCTATCTATCCATCAATCTAAGTACAATAGCCTACAGATGAAATGCAACTTTTCTATAATATACAGGCCGATGTGTGTGTGTGTGTATGTGTATATCTTTAGAAGTCTAAGTTTAGATGTATGTGTCGTGTTTTTAGAGATATGTTTGTGCGCATGTGTGTGTTTGTGTCTTTGCGTGTGTGTGTGTGTATGTTTGTGTGTGTGTGAGACTCTCTCTATACCTTCTCTATTAGAAGACAGAAATCGATTCCTAGAACAACCTGTACTTGTTGACTGGCCCACAGAGTCAAGTAAACCTTCTGTTAACGGAAACAAGTTGCACTGTTCATAAATCTACCCCCCTCATTAGCATGTCTCTCTGAATGTTTATAGCGAAGTTTCCTTAACAAGATCTTGTGAAATATAAAACCAACTACAGCCATCCCACACACTTGTTTCACACAGATTAAAGAACATGGGCTGGTTTTTCCCAAACCTTTTTTTTTCTTTTTTTTTTTTTCAATGGAAAAAAACGTATGGAAAAAAACGTGCAATTATCTTCAGCTATTCTTGCATTATATGTATCAGTTCTTACATTATCTGCAGCTGTTCCTGCATTAAACGTAGCTGTTCTTGCATTATCCGCAGCTGTTCTTGCTTTATCCATTGCTGTTTTGCATAATCCGAAGCTTTTCTTGCAGTATCCGTCGCTTTTTTTTGCATTATCTGCAGCTGTTCTTGTATTTTCCGTAGCTGTTCTTGAATTTTCCGTAGCTGTTCTTGCATTTTCAGTAGATGGTTCTGTTCTACACACTATGGCTCCTTATTCTGCATGTAGCGTTTTCTGTTCTAGCTTTGTATGCTCATTCTCTACCAATAGCTGTTCCTTCTCTATCTGTGTCAGTTCCTTATATACATGAAGTTTGTCATGGTCTAATTGTAGCTATTTTAAAACCTACAACTTTAAAATATATAAAATAGTGTTATGATATTACTTGTATGCACATTTAGGCTAGTTAATTTAACACAATCATTAAACTACTCAAGATTGACTGAGTTGGAATTAAACTTACAGTAATTCATTCATCAATCTATTAGCATTGATTGAAACTAATTTAATGAAATTAAATGTACTTAAAACTGTCTCATGTCTTTTTAAAATGTCGTGAATATATATATATATATATATATATATATAAATAAATAAATAAAATATATATATATAGGCCATATATAGTGTTTTAGTCTCGTACAATTGTGTAATTTTACTTTATTTTCAAATACATAGAAAACAATATTTTCTATTTACAGGAGCATCAAGCATTCGGAGGGACGCCCCTGGCAATGCTAGCTGCCCAGTGCAGTAAGATCAGCAGCAAAACTTCACACGCTTTTACGGAAACTAATTCTGGGAAATCGTTTGTGCCATGGAGAAAACACTGTTCTAATTCTCCAAGTGCCATCCACCAACACGTAGCCTCACAGCGAATGGGTTCCACGTTGAACACGGCTAACACTATATCCTACCCAGCATCAACTATTGTCTCATCAACTTCCCAAGTTTCATACCCAAACGATTTGTTTTACACTGGAGCTTCTTCACATGGACCATCTCAGTCGGCAGAACTGGCACAGTCGTCTTTGTTACATAAAATGCATTCAGAGAACGGATTTACTTCAATCTACCCGCGCGTGCCTTCAGTGTCGAATCCCTATGATACAGCCTGGCCTTTCACGAACATCCCTCCGGCTCACCCAAGCTCCGGCCACGGGATTAAACCCAGCGGCGTGTCACACGGTTCCAACGGGTGCGCTGCGTCTTGGTGGGACGTTCATTCCTCCAACATGCATCCAGCAGGCGGGAACTGGTTGAGCGACTCACACGGTCACCTACCAGCCTCGTATTCCACACCGGACTATATAGGCCACACGTTACAGCCCAACTCTACACTTTTACCAACCCAGTCAAACCTTCTACCAGCGTCGCACCAGGACATGGGCAGTAACTCGCCGTTTTTACCCAGGCCTTCACTGTCCGGCATGACCAGTCCCAGAAATTCGCGAAGGTACACAGGGAGAGCTACGTGTGATTGTCCCAATTGTCATGAAATAGATAGATTAGGTAATGAACACAAACCATTTACTGTCTTTTAATGCATAATTAATAACTCATTAATAAAAGAAACGGTAATTGAAATATCAAAATTATAATGTAATCATAAATAATTTATTTGAAATCAAAGACGTCAATAAGTATTTTAAAAAATAATAATGTAATAAAAATGCATAATAAGGTATTAATGTAATAACAATATAACGATTAAATGTAATATTTGCTGACTAGAACTAATAAACGATTGAATATGTTACCAAAGACTAGTCTATAATAAGATGGACCGCTTGCTTTAATATTTCTGCTATTTGATGACTCGAATATTTTCTTTTCGGAATGTCCTATCGTACTACGTCCTCTAGACTTCCGGTTTAGTAATTCGTTAAGATTTTCTCAATGAAAAATTAAGATTAAAATCGAAAGTTGTATACAGCGGAAGTCTTTTGGGAAGTTTAAGAGTTATTAAAGACAGTGTGCGCAAGGAAAAACAAGTGTTAAGCTCTAAAAATAGAGCAAGCGGTCCAGCTCATTATAGTCTTTGATGTGCACCGGAAAACTTGAGGACGTATTGAAGGCCGCGCATGCGCAAACTAACTGTTAAGCTCTAACAAAATAGCATTCGGTCCATCTTAAATCTTATTATAGTCTTTGATGTTACTAAGTGTTCATAGTTCCATCATTTGTCAAAATGTTTTAAACTTTACAATCTATTCAGGTCCAGCAGGGGAACATTTGAGAAAACGTAATATTCACTCTTGTCATATTCCTGGCTGTGGAAAAGTCTACAATAAAACGTCACATTTGAAGGCACATCTTCGATGGCACACCGGGGAAAGGCCTTTTGTCTGCAATTGGTTATTTTGCGCCAAAAGGTAACTGATTATTTACAGTTGTTAGAGTTTTTACTTTTTTTGGGGGGAATAGGGGGGTTCCATGATATTTAAACACGCGACAGATAAACACACGACACTTAAACACAGACACTTAGCCACATGACACTTACACACGTGGACATTTAATCAAACGGACAGATAATCACAGCAACAGATGAATTCACTTTGTTTATTATAACATTTCATGGTAGCGTCATTTCACTCAAATCCAGACCCAGTGTCAGCATGCCATCCACAGATGCTGGTCCTAAAATCAAAAACTCTAATGAACTTTGGGGTTAAAAATCAACACAGAAATGGCCCAAGACAAAAATAATGCCAGTTACAAAACATTCTTTTAGCATAAATTATTAGAGAAAACTTGTTTCAATTTTACTTCGATTAGGTAATTACAATGAGTCTGCAAGATAAGTGTCATACCTGGATGCTGACAAACCTAAGCTTTACTATTTCGTAGTGAATCAAATTATTATATCTCCTATTACTTATCAGAGAAAGAACTGCATCTATAAATAACATTATGGCTATTGGGTAATAGTTCCTATACTTCAACCTGCATGGTGGAAGGGGAATTTCTGTCTCATTGTGTATATAGGGGAGGGGAACTTATCAACTCAGTTCTGTCTCATTGTGTGTATAGAAATATGGCTTTATAAAACCTTATATAAAGCCTTTCGATGTACATGATTGTGTGTATATGTATGTTATTCTGTTTGCCTCATATACATAATTGTGTGCATATGTCTGCTATTCTGTTTGCCCCATGTACATAATTGTATGTATATGTCTGTTATTCTATTTGCCTCATGTACATAATTGTATGTATATGTCTGTTATTCTATTTGCCTCGTGTACATGAATGTCTGTTTTGTCTGTTATTCTGTTTGCCTCATGTACATAATTGTCTGTACATGTCTGTTATTCTATTTGCCTCATGTACATGAATGTCTGTACATGTCTGCTATTCTATTTGCCTCGTGTACATGAATGTCTGTACATGTCTGTTATTCTATTTGCCTCATGTACATAATTGTCTGTACATGTCTGTTATTCTATTTGCCTTATGTACATGAATGTCTGTACATGTCTGCTATTCTATTTGCCTCGTGTACATGAATGTCTGTACATGTCTGTTATTCTATTTGCCTCATGTACATAATTGTCTGTACATGTCTGTTATTCTATTTGCCTTATGTACATGAATGTCTGTACATGTCTGCTATTCTATTTGCCTCGTGTACATGAATGTCTGTACATGTCTGTTATTCTATTTGCCTCATGTACATAATTGTATGCATATGTCTGTTATTCTATTTGCCTCATGTACATAATTGTATGCATATGTCTGTTATTCTATTTGCCTCATGTACATAATTGTCTGTTTTGTCTGCTATTCTATTTGCCTCTCTGTTGCTTTTCATTGCGGTGCTTTTTTTATCTAGAATTTCTATTTCACAATTAGGTTTACTCGCTCCGATGAATTACAGAGACATTTAAGAACACACACTGGGGAGAAGAGATTTGCTTGTCCTAAATGTAACAAAAGGTAAGCATGGTGCTTTGTAGTTTTCTAAATAGCTTTGCAATACAAAGTGTTTTTTTTCTCAATCACCATTAAAATTAATTTAACTCACATCGTCTGTTGAAAAAAACAATTCTACAATACTAGAAATATTAATATTCTAATTCACGCCCTCAACAAAACACTTTTTGTTACTTCATGAAATTTTTTTTTTTAAATCAAAGACTATAATAAGATGGACCGCTTGCTCTATTTTTAGAGCTTAAATGTTCTTTTTTTACCCGTGCGCAAGCAATAAAGCTGTCTTGTATGACTTCTACGCTCCTACGATTGCATTAAAGGTTTTAGCTGTATACAACTTTCGATTTTAATCTTAAGTTTCCATTGTGAAATTCATAGCGAATTACTAAACAGGCAGTTTAGATGACTTAGTGCGATCGGAAATTCCGAAACTAAGTGTTTCAAGTGATCAAATAGCAGAATTATCAAAGCAAGCGGCCCATCTTATTATAGTCTTTGGTTAAAAAAAAGGAATTTCGATTCATATTTTATAGAAAAACACAGTGAAGTTCTAGAATTTGATATGTTTATTCAGACAATGTCATTATTTATTGTTTATTGAAAATAGGCAATGTATTGGCAACCAACAGTTTTAATTATACATGTTTATTGTATGTACAGGTTCATGCGAAGCGACCATCTCAGCAAACACGTTAAGACACATACACAGAGTGAAAGGAAGGATGGAGAAGAATGTATTGATGAAGAGAATGACAGAAAAACGTGAACAGTTTCAGCCTTAACTTTACCTTCAAACCTTTTGTGATCTCCATAGGTAACGTGACCTTCGAACCTGTGAGAGCTCCGAAGGTAACGTGACCTTCAAACCTGTGGAATCTCAATAGACAACGTGACCTTCAAACATGTGAGATCTCCATAGGTAACGTGGCCTTTGAACCAGTGAAATTTCCATAGGTGAAGTGACCTTCAAATCTATGTGATCTTCATATAGATAACGTAACCTTCAGACCAATGTGATCTCCACAGGTAACGTGACCCATTTCTGACCTGTGAGATCTCCATAGGTAACGTGACCTTCAGAACTGTGTGATTTCTATAGATAACGTAAACTTCTGACTTGTTGAGATCTCCATAAGTAACATAACCTTCAGCATACCTTTGAGATATTCATAGGTAATGTGACCTTCAGACCTATGTGAAAACAATATGTAACGTGACCTTCTTATGTGTGTGATTTTCAAAGGTTACGTGACATTCAGAACTTTGAGATCTTCATATGTTACGTGACCTTCAGATCTTGGAGATCTTTATATCTTACGTGACCTTTAGACCTGTGTGATCTCCACAGTTAATGAAACATTCAGACCTGTTTGATCGCCAGAGTTAATGAGATATTCAGTTTGATGTAATAATAAGACGCTCAGTGATTCTCATTTTGTGATTTGCAATAGCAACGGATTGTATACAATTCTTTTTGTGATGGTATCTATGTGAGAACGATGTTTTCTTTGTTGATTTTCACTCAATAAATGACTTTTCTTGGCCAAACATAAATAATGTATTCTTTATTTATATACCCATTTCATTCCCATGATTATTCTCTCTGAATAAGAAACCAAAAGGCCAGGCCACGGCTTTGAAAGTAAAAAAGAAAGGTTTATCAATGTGTCCATATATGCCAAGCAGTTTAAAGTTAGTGTAGAGATTTCTTTTCTAACTAAAAAACAACCAAACAATGAAATTTGAAATATTATATTGATAAAACTAGTAGATAATTCTGTTTCTAGTTCTACGTGTAGGCTACTATCAACATTGGTGCATTAACTCTTTGGGAATTGTTCTCACTATTCCTGTGTTATTCCTACTGCATTTTTTAATCTCGCTTAACATTATAGCCATGTAAATACAATATGGACTCTTCAAACTGTAATAATTTTACAGTAAACTTAAGAATAGTTATGACACAATAAGTGTATATCTTGGTATATCACATTAAAGGTAGGCTATGAAACGGTATATAATATAGTAATAATAATATGGTAATTTATATAGCTCTTGTATCCCTTCTATTTGTCTTTTGCGGATTCTGATTGCTGTCTAGAATTTCCTTTACTTATCTTACATAAATTCAGAGCAGACGTAGGCCTAAATGTTGCCATCAAATCGGTAGCCTAACTAACAAAAACAAAACAACGTTTAAACATTATGCGAATGAAGTTGAATAGGCTACTGTTACAATATAAGTGCAAATATATTATTAACGCGTTTTAAAAAAGAAAGAAAACAACTCCTTTAATTATAAAATCGATATAATTTGTGTACTTGATCAATAAGTATATTCAATGTTTTTAAATCAATTATGTGAAGAGCAACTGACAGCCACGGTGCAGTTCATTACAGTTATTGGACTTGTTTGAATCCTCCAAATTATAACTTTTGAGAACGAAGAAGAAGTTATGTGAAACTTCAATGATAACATTGTTTTTATTTTGCAATTTTTAAATATATATATTTTTTTTTTTTACTTGTGTGTGTTTTCGTTGTTGCTGTTTTATTATATCCTGGCTTATTTAAGCAAAAAACAAAGCTAAAAAAAAACATCTTAAGTGGTGTGTATATTCAACCTTTAATTCTTGTTGATAACTTACTTCATAATTATTATTAGTAGGCCTACATTTTATACACTGGAAACGAAGTTCTGGTCAGCGCTGTGTCGAAATCGATGGAGTAATATAATCAGTAGATCACCAGGCGGCGATACTAGTGTGACCAATGATGTTTCAGGTTCCATCAACCAATCAATTTCCATTACCGAGAGAAACGGGAAGACCTATTTTGTTGTAAGCCTGCTGGTCTACATTAGGGGTCGGCAACCTACGGCACGTGTGCCAAAACGGGCACGCAGAACGATGTTCAATGTCACGCGAGAGACCTCCAAGAGGTTTTTGTTTTTATTGATGAAAAAACAAACATTTTCCTGACTGTTAAAGCCGATGTTTCTGAATGACAGAGCGAGTAGATCCACGTGAGGGCCAATGACGTTTGTGATTCGATCACGGACAGCCTCATTTGTAACTCGATCTTTGTAGGATTACCAGACTCCCAGAGGGCGGCGCAGGAGCGAGACGAATGGCGTAAAATTATCCAACTGTAAAAAAACTCGGGTTATGGGTTAGAAGAAGATAGAAGAAGAAGAAGACTTACCTTTATAAAGGCATATAACAAGATAGATAGTTGGGCTTTTTCAGAGGTATTTCGAAGCACTCAAAGCGGAGTTTACAAACAAAGGAAATTGTTCGTGGACTCCTTACTACAACCTTCACAGATGTAGATGTTTTTTGTTTGTTTGTTTTTTTAATGGAGGGATATTGGCAATTTTAAAACGCAGCCAGTTGAAATGAATGAAAACAAATTTGCATCGAAATGTGACAATTGTGTACAGTATCTACATTTTACATCATATGAAAGTCGTTTTAAGCATTCAAATAGGTCACTTACACTACACTGTGTCTACACTGCTAAAAAATTACTATATATGCATCTGCCATTATAAATTAGCGAAGATCATTCAAGACTCGGCGCTCATTAATTGATACAGACTAACTACAGCTAAAATAGTTTTTATGCTCATGTTCTATAATTAATCATAAATATAAGTAATTAGACCTATAAAACAAAATTAGTTTGTTTTTATAAATTTAATAAATATATAAGAGATTTTAAAAGCATTATATTATGCGATTGTTGTAATTATATTATTAATGTTTAAACGTTAAACTCCTTAAGGATAATTTGACAAACAATTAATGCAGGAAATGTTTATTTACAACTGTTTAACGTAAATTAATTTTATACCTCTAATATTTAGCCTAAATCTTGTAACAAATACCATAATGCTGGAAACATACATGGTTGGCATCATTATTGAATCAAATTGATAAACTTTATTTTAATTAAAGGGAGATAATTAACCCAATTTATTTGCGCAAATATTTCTAGTAGGCCCTATTATGTTGTTTCTTTTTTTTTTTGTTTTTTTTTGTTTTTTATAAAAAAAAAACTAGATCTTAATAGTCTACAGCTTATAATTCATAATAACCAAACTGTAAAAAGTAGTTAAAAATTATATTATATGACTGAAAAAGTATAGGCCTATGCACATTTATCAAACATTACATTAACTACCCAGATTGTATGATTACTACGTATCAATTACGCTAATCTATAATTACAACGCATTGTAAAATATCAAATACATTAAAGAAAATCTCAGTTAAACTGAGAACGAAATTATTCTATATTCTATATTTCTATATAATAATTACCCAAAGAAATGTATCTCTGTAGCGATTTGGCTTTGATAGTACAGACAGATGACGGAATATCAAAGACTATAATAAGAGGACGGCTTGCACTATTTTTATAGCTCAATGAATCGTGTTTTTCGGTGCGCATCAAATAACGCGTACTCTAAAAGACTTCCGCTGTATGAAACTTTCTATTTTATCTTAAATTAGAGTTCTAATCTGATATAGATAACAGACGATCATTCTATAAAATATTATTCTACAATTTCTACATGAGAAGTAATGAAACGAAGAAATTGAAAAACTAAAACATTTACTTTTACAAATACATTATTTAATAGTTTTAATTGGCATCTATTCATCGGCATTTGACGTCTATGATATTCCTTTAAATTATCCGACAATAACTGGTAACTGGGATAACTATTAGTTTATAGTTTTCCATTCATAAAATGAAAGCGAATTTATTAAACGCTAGGTCTATAATTCCGTTTGTGATCGTAAATTCCGAAACAGAAGTGTACGAGTCATCAAATAGCAGAAATATTTAAAGCAAGCGGTCCATCTTATTACAGTCTTTGAAAATATCTAAACAATATTAATATGCCCCGAGTCTACACTTTTTTTGTATAAGGCCCCTAGATTTGGCTATTTCAGCTTAATTTTTTTAAATTGCATAGCGATTAGGTTTTAAGAGTATGCAAATCTTGCTTTGAAAAATGAAGATGACGTTCAACCTTAGCATTTTAATAGGTCTCTACTAAATAAATCCTCTTCCTTTCTGTCTGTCTGCATTACACAATCACACGCAAACACAGAAACATATATGCAAGATTAGAACAAAACATACTTTTTAGAAAATATAAAACGTCTATTAATAAAATCTCTAAAGTTCGATCCCTAACACTATACTTTATTATCTCTTTTATTCTTTTATTTATTTATTTTATTTATTCTTTTATCTATCAATTTAGCAAATATGAAACTAAGCTTTTATTACTAATACATGTTAGTGTTTATATAGTCAATTTCTAATTTTTTTTCACCCAATCTTTTCTCCATAAACTTTGACAATTCTTTGAAATTTTTGTTAAGAAATTAAAACCTTAAAACATTTAGGTTTTCTACTTTTGTAAAACAAAGTATTTAGAAAGAGTAATATAATTAGCTTTATAACTGTCTTTAGAATTATCAACTTAATATACTCTAATCCCCACTTTCCCAGCATGGAACAAAAATTGATTTTGAAAAAAAAAAGGTGGGGGGGGGGTATTGGATGAATTGTAAATATATTTAAATCATTGAAAAAGGAAACACAACAGTTTAAAAACAATAATAACGTGGTATATAATGGATATTGTTGTTCATGTACACATTTTAGCCTATATATTAGTTTTGCTCCCCCCCCCCCCCCCGACACACACACACCAATTTCCCTATGATTATAATGACTGACCTCACGCGAGTAGTAGTAAAGTATCCCCGTTAGATCAATTTGATCCATAGGGACCGTGAGGCAGTGTTCACAAGTTTCTATGGCCGCGGCATACTAGGAGATTGTATGACCAGCACAAAGCCTACAGCCCCCAGTCCCCTTTAATTTTCCCTAACGAATGTCAAATACACATCAGAGCTCGGTAGGCTTAGAGACACCCTTCAGAGCCGGGAAAAACGTTAGCCTTTATCAGGATTCATACTCAGAACTTTCGGTAAGTCAGCCCAACGATCGAGCTTACAATGTCTGGTATCAATTTAAATGTAATACTGTCTTACACCAAAGGAGACTCTTAGGAGACATCAATAAAAAAAAATCTAATCATTGTGCTTTTGAGAAATTCTAATCCAAAGATTATCTTTGCAACGGCTGTTGATTCATTGCAAAGGAAATACATATCAATTTGAAAACTTTAGAAATCTTCTCAGAATGCAATAGCTAAAAGACTTTTACGCTAATTAAAATGTATCAACTTGGTTCTTCAACACTAAACACTACCCTCTGATCTATGACGTCAACGATTTCCAATAATTCTCGCTTTTGTGATAGCAATTAACACATTTAAATAACAGACATTCAATCATATCGAAGGTCTCACCTATAGTCCTTTTTTGTAGCTTTTTAACGTCAAATAGTCCCAAACATGTAGAAAATAACACTCAACAGACAAATAGGCCTGACTCATGGTGAACCAGAGATAACGCTTAATATTGCTTTTAATGAAAATTGTCATCTGAATTTAATTTATTGCAGTGAAAAAAGACAGTTAAATCAAACCATGTTTAATTTTTTATTTATCTCAATCGTTAGATAAAAATGTAAATATTCTCAATTAGAATCGTCATTTCTTCAATTTAAAACCATGACTTAGGACCTGTTTAATTCCAGCTCCTGTTTCTTGACTTTTAAAAAAGCAAAACAAAAATTAAATATAATCACAATTCTACAAATAATAAAAACACATAAAACAAAATTCTTTCCTCCCGTGGTTTCCCCACGGGCTATTTCTAGTAATTAATATGAGCATATGCTAGATCCTTATCTTGACAGCCAAGGGAATGAAAATATTTACAAAATATAGTTACCGGTACTATAAATGTGAAAGTAATCAAATTTGTATTTAGTATAGGCCTAAAAGGATGATAATCACAAACACGTACTTTTTAAAAATTAAATATAAAACGCAATACCGATTTTCTCTATATATTTTCTTTGCTTTTGGCCTTGGTCTTGCTACGGAGTAAAATTAATTGTCTTATAAAAAAATAAAATAAAACAAGTATAATAGAGCAGGTTGACTTGTAGGCTGTTGGCACGCTGAATGATTTAGAAATCCTAGTTTGGCACACTGTTAGCAAACGGTTGCCGACCCATGGTCTAGATTCTAGATACTGGAGAAGTTTTTGTACGTCGTCCTTCTGATAATCTTTGTCTCAACTTGTATGTTCACCAAATTAGTTTAGTAATAAACAAATGAAATGTAAAGAGAAAGTAAAGAAACAATTTAAAAACAAACAACAGCAAAACAATTGTAAACAAAACAACAAACAAAAAGTTGTGATGTATTTCCTGTAAGAAATGTCCAATTATTAAAACATATTTGAGTCTACTATATGTAGGCTATTAAAGAGAACAAAACCGGAGTTAATATTAGTCTGTGCACACCTGAATTATTTTATTTATTTGCCATAACAAAGTCTGGCTACTATTTGTGTATTCACACGAAAACTTCCATCACATCCTTGCATTCCTCTTCTCAAAGTTAAACTCTTATTGTTTACGGTTACAAACATTACAAAATAAGTGCTAATACTTGTTTTTAATTAACGTCATAATAAATCCATATTGTATGTAGCATGTAAGCCTGCAGTAGCCTATAGAAGTCGACCTTGTTTGAAAACTAAGCATCATTAACTACATAGTATTAGGCCTAATATGTTTTATTTGGATCATTTCAAATAGATTTCAATTTTTTTTCACCAAAGTATTTCTTTAAGACATGTGTGTATTGTTCAGTTATGAAGTCAGCACTTGGGGTCGTAACGATAAATTGATTTCGATAGAATAAAAGAATAACAAAAGATCTAAATGTCGTGTTGGACGAAGCCCGTGACTTGATTCAACTCGTGGCTTTGACTGCGCCGGGACTCTGCCGAGACTCCCTTCAGCTAAAAAAAAAATAATGAGTCCCCCTTGTCAGTGGGACCCGAAAGTTAGCCGTGAATGCATTTCCCGGGCCTATCTTGTTACCTTTCACACACAAACAATACCCTGCCGGCTCCTCCTTGTAACCAGAAAATGTAACTAGATAGTTGAAAGAAAGTCCACAGGGCAAACAATAGGCCATTTTACTTTATCGCCCCCATCAACATTTAGAATTGATTGCTTGGAACTTCCATCTCTGTATCCTATATCTCCAGGAGTTTTGAATAGATTTCCACAAATTCACGATTTCACACAATTTCACACAATTTCGTTTTTTTCATTCATAAATTGTATTTGTTCGACTGTTCATTTACCATTTCGTTTGTTCGAGCTTTTTAAACGGTAGGCCCTACACCAAGAATAAAAATGAATGTTCAAATAAACTTGTAGTCTCTTTTCAAACTTAGTTCAACTAGGTAACAGAACTTCCTAATAATTCCAACGACAAAGGAAATAGATAGGCAATTATTTCTCACACACTTCTTTGTATGCCTTTGTTCACTTTTGACTATGGGAAAATGACACAGGAAAAAAAAAAGGGTAGTTGAAAGAAATGAGAGTGTAAAAAATAGCACTCGTTTAAAACAAGCATAAAATGCGCACAGCATTGTTGGCTGGAGACTAAAGTAGTTTGTCAACAATGAACATAGAACTAGCCTACTTATGTAATAAGTATCAATTATAACAAAGTGAACTATCGCGTATTGTATTTAAATTTTAATTTAAGAGCTGCTCAGCTGTCTGTTAGGAAACTAAGTCAAACATTTCAAGGTAAATATACATTTCGGTCGGGGGAACCAGAAGAGTTGGCCTAATATTGAATATTTAGTTGTAAAATCTAAAGCTACAACTGACTCTCAGAGATGACTTGCTATATCAACTCACATTTAGTCAAGTGTGTACAACCCCCGCATCGTTTTTGTACACAATAGTTCTCCATCTGTGTTCACGGCTTCTACACAAAAGGACCCATTAATCCACTCTTCAACCCACCCCTCTTTTACATAGATGCACCGCTATAGGCATCGCGAAGTTTCGGATTACAGTAATTACCTGGGAGATATGTGCATTCACCTGGGGCGGGGTGGTGGGGGCGCAAGTGGGAAAAAAAAAGGGGGGGGCGTGTTAAACCGGGTCAGTTTAAAGTTACATTTTTTGTATCGATAACAACTAATGAACAATTCAAAACATATTACCAAAACAAAATGTGGTTTTATCGACTATACAATTTTGATTGCTACTATATTAGTCGAACTCTCCTACTTGGATGTTAGCTTTGACTAGACAGGTCAAAGGTCATTGAGAAATGCTTTCTTTAGCGACATTTTCTTCGTATGTTGTAATGTTAAAGTGAATGTTTTTAAAGACGGAGCCCATTTTTCAGTGCCTTTTTCCTTGCCATCTTTCTTTTTTTCGACTGCCGTTGTTTTTTTTTCCAATGTCGTCTTTTTTTGGGCCATATCTTCCGTTGTGAGAGTCTGTAACCAACCAACATCAGTGTCTATAACTAGATCTAACAGCTGTGAGGGTCTATAATAACACACACACACACATACATGCACAATTGCATTCAAGTCCTAAGTAGGCCTACACATTAATAGAAGAAAAACAATCGAAACAGCTTTAATATATTCCATTAATTATTAGGCCTACATTTGCCATTTGAAATCAAATTTAAATATTCTAGATTAGGCCTAAGCTTAATTCTACTTTTGTTGACTAAATCAGTAATTGAAACAAATAGTTGAGTGATTGTCGAGTCTGCCTTTTATCGCATTTAAAGAATCGGTTACAACTTTCTATAAAGAGAAATTTGTATTTGACCCCCTGAAGTCGCGAGGACAGCAAATACGAAAGATCCAACTGGTCAAGATCGGATAACTCTAGCAGCTCGATCAAACCCTTAAAACATGGCCCCTCGCCGGATGTTGATCACTTAACTAAATTAAACAGAAACGCCCTCAAGGGGATTTCTTTCTTCAACTGCCTCGGTTTCATTTCTTCCAATCTTGTCAATGCTACTTTGTGTGATCTTTTCGCAGCCTACGGCTACGTGAAGTTGTATGAAGCAAACTTTGAACTGCACAAAGAGTTTCATTAAAATTATGAAGTTAACCATTTTAACGGTTAGGCTAACTTCTCTATTTCTTTTGTGTTTTATTCTTTAGTTAAGGACATAGGCCGCCTAGGCCTAGGCCCTTCACATCGTGTAGTCATCATGTTTTAATGACATGAAGAACTAGATACAATATGGACAAAAAAAACAACAGTTCGTTGTACTGAGCTGGAACATCGTTTAGATAGATAAGCATAACGAATACACAGTTTTTGATATGAAAATGTCCCATCATATAGCATAATCCATTACTCCGAAGCTGCTATTCTATATTGAATAGAATGTTAACGACATAAAACTATTAGCTAATTTGTAGTTATTCGAAGTACTTTCATTAAGCTTTACTTTTTGACATGGTCTTGAATCAATCAAATGAATATAGCCATTTCCATTTGCTTAATTTATGTTACATATTTTTATCCATTGATATCAATTGTTTTTATCCTTTGCTGTTTTTGTTTTAATTTTTGTGTTTTATTATCTTATAACTTTTTTTTTCTCTGTATTTATCCTTTTTTTTTTAAATATTTTTTTTTATTTAATGTTGTTTTTTTTTATAGAAAAAAATCCGGATAGTTGTCATTGGGGAAACTGTGAATTAAAAAAACAATCTAAGGGCTGTCACTCTTGTCAGTTCACATTAACCCCAACTCGGGTTTTCTTTTGGCCCAAGTTTAGATTCCATCTTTATATCAGCCTATTATCATCCTGACAACTTTAACTACAGCCGGAGGGAGGGAGAACAATTGGGGTAAGGGCGGGAGGAGACGGAACAACAATTTAGACAAAGCAGCGGAGAAGGTAAGGAGTAGAATGAGGTGTGTGGAATGGGCGGAGCTGATACTGGTGGACACAATGGAGGGGCAAGGGGAAGTTTTATTGTTGCTGCTTTCAATCTATTTGTGTTCTACGTAAATAGTCGTTTAGTTACACTGTAGACTTAGGCTACTCATTCTAACAGGTTTAAAACTCTTGTCATGTTTGATTACTTATAGAATTGGATTCGTTATAACAGGAACTTAAGGCCTATCATAATATTAGCATGAAAGTAGCACTAGCTAAAATAGGTTTATGTCGAGCTTTAAATGTTGGTAATAGGGCCTATATTGAACACTTGAACTAAAATGATTATAATATAGGCCTACTGGGCAAACTTAACTAGATATAGGCCTAATGTTTAAGTTATAATATAGGACGTATAGAACAGCCGAGCTAAAACGACGGCTTTAACTATAAGATAGGCTACTAAACATCCAATTTAAATACAATGTAGCCTACATAACATATTGAACACACAAACTATATTAAATGTTTAGAATACAGGCCTATGGAACACCCGAAGCCCGAAGTAGGCCTAAATAAAATATGTATAGGCCTACTATATTGAACACTTGAACTAGACAATATATTTATAATCTATTCAACATATTATAAACTATTTATAATATTATATTGATGAACACCCGTTCGAACTAGATAAAATATGTATATAATAGGCCTATAATGAACACTAGAACTAGATCAACATAAAATATAATAATAATAAGCTATATTGAACACCGAACTGAAATATTTTTAAAATAATATAAATCTAGGCCTATTGAACACCCGAACTAAAATTGTATAATGTACAACATAGAATCTAGTTGTTTTGTGTTTGTGTGTGTGTTTAAATGCGTTTGTTTTGCCTTTTTTGGGGGGGAATATGGTCAGCTGCTAGGGAGGAGGCATGTGGCTGAAGTGTCACCGGTTGATGAATCCAACAAAGTGTCGCGGTGAGACCAGCCGAAACAATGTTCCTGTTATAGTTTTTGTTATATTGTAGCTAGGACTCGCGGACACAGAGTAGCACGGTGTCAATTATCTCTTTGCTACCCGTGATAAATAATCCGCCCCGGATATTTATCTTGTCATTTTACTGACTCCATTCAATGGTGCCAAAACGCTCAACTAGCGGTGAGAATGCTGTGCTTGCAGCTCCGGGATTAACGATCCCTCAGGCCGGAGACTTGCTAAAGGATCAACACAAATCTCATAACTAGACTGAAATTATGGGATGTCCAACACGCTGATAAATGAGCTTCGTCACTTTGCAATTGTGGTCCAGAACACAAAGCAGAAGTCACAAGAACATGTTCAAAATAAATTAGGTTATAAAAGCCGAACTAAAATGCTATATTACATTGAACACTCGAACTAAAAGTTCATAATATATTAACACCAGAACTAAAGAGTATATAAGGCGTTATATATTGAGAAACTGAACTAAATAAAATGTTTATAATTATTGAACACCATTACTAAAATGTTTATATTAAGTTAGGCTAAATACCCGAACGAAAACTTTAGAATTTATTGAACGCTAAACTAAAAAGTTTATAGATCTAATATAATAAACACCGAAGTAAAAGATTTTTAATCAAATTGAACATACAAAATAAATAAAATGACTATGCTATACTTTTTTAAACACCTGAACTATAACGGCTATAATTATAAAATATTTAACATCCGTAGCCTACATTAAACGTTTTTAATGTATTGAACAAACAAAGGAAATAAAAATGTTTATAAAACTTGAACTAAAATGATTAGACCTATAGACTATAATACAGTGAACCTCTTTAGACTCTAATACAGTGAACCTCTTTAGACTCTAATACAGTGAACCTCTTTAGACTCTAATACAGTGAACCTCTTTAGACTCTAATACAGTGAACCTCTTTAGACTCTAATACAGTGAACCTCTTTAGACTCTAATACAGTGAACCTCTTTAGACTCTAATACAGTGAACCTCTTTAGACTCTAATACAGTGAACCTCTTTAGACTCTAATACAGTGAACCTCTTAACTTAATAAATATTTTAAATATATTAAACAACTACTACCACATCTTTTCAATATATTGAACACACGAACTAATTATGTTTTATAGTTTATTGATCAATAGAGACTAGAACTACAAATATGTATATTATAGCGAAAATGTGCAAGTAGGCCTAACCATTAAAGCCTAAAGGTGTTTAATGTTTCAAGTACTTTCCTTTATAACTAAGTAAATACATTTGTTATATTTGAACTGGTGTAAGATAGTTTTCGTGAGAGGAAGGGGACACGGGACAGAAAAGAGACGTTAACCAACCATTTTGTGTTTAATTGAGTAACAATGAACAACAATGAACAATATTTTATTTGCTACATAGTACATAGGTAGGTACAATTAAGGCATAGTCAATACATAACAAGAAAATTATAGCATTAGTAAATAATATATTGAACAATAATAGTAATACAAATATTAGTAATAATAAAGAAAATAATAATAAATTAGTTAACGGTGGCCTATCTACTATTCAAACGGAAAATTCAAGGGGGATAAATCAATTTTAAATACACTTTATAGAAAAACAAACCACACCAGATAATTTTTTTTAAACATCCGCATCGAAAGAAATTCACTTCTGCTAAACAAATAGTTTATATTTATATCTTAATAAAATAAAAAGGGTATTGTTTAAGCAAAATGAGATCTTAAGTATCTATATTAGGCCAAGTTATAAAAAGTAAGACTTGTCTGTCTGTGGTATAAGCTTATAAATTATTGCTAGTCTGCCCGTGGGCGAGCGATGGGATAATTTCATTATTTCTGTGGACAGTCACGCCCCCGTAACAGACGCAACCAACCAATCAAACGCTTATAGTAACAAAGACAGAAATTTGTTGGCAGCTCTAAACCAAATAAACGTTTCATTGACGGTTGATTGACTCAAAATAGATTCGAAGTCTCCCCATATATAAGCTTATATAACGAGGAGAGGCAATGGGGAGACTCCAACCTTGTCGAACCCCCCCCCCCCCCCGGGTCCTTTTATATCATCAAATAGTTGTTGTAAACATTCTGCTTCAGGGTTGACTAGCCGTCTATTGTCTTTACTATTTTTTTAAAAATCAGTGCTGTGTTGTTATTTTTAAATTTCATTCATTTTGCATAATAGGCTACAGATATTATCATAAAAATAAGAATTTTAAACGTATTATTATAATTGTATTTAATTGGTACGTTTCAACTACTGATATTTAACCCTTACAGTCCCGGGCGCGCATATAGCGGAAATGAAGGCAGCATAGATAGAAGTAGGTCGGTACGGGAAGGGTTAAATATAATATTAGTTTTACACTATTCTAAGGTGTAATTCATTGAGCACCATTTCAAAATTAGCCTGCTCTTGCTATGATATCTTTTATTTGCTTGCAATGGCTAAAGTTTACAATATACAAGTGCTCCATAGCAAATATATATATTAAAAAAACGCATTCTCGAAACCGTACATTCATGAAATCGTACATTCATGAAACCGTACATGCCTGAAACCGTACATTCCTGAAACCGTACATTCATGAAATCGTACATTCGTGAAACCGTACATTCGTGAAACCGTACATTCATGAAATCGTACATTCGTGAAACCGTACATTCGTGAAACCGTACATTCATGAAACCGAACATTTATGAAACCGTACATTCGTGAAAACGTACATTATCGAAACCGTACAATCACGAAACGGTACATTCATGAAACCGTACATTCATGAAACCGTACATTGGTGAAACTGTAGATTCACAAACATGTACTAAGGGTTTATTAGTGTTTTAAAAGAACAAAAAAAAAGTCATTTAATGTAATCAGTAAAAAGTTTTATTATAACTATTGTGTGACTTTGTGTGAAATTAATGTGTATGTATAAGTAGAACTATTAACAGAAATATTTCTTTTTGTTACATCAACACTCCACCGTGTGGTCTGTAGCTATTTAGGTTGGCGACATAAATTCATTAATAAGTTCATAAAGGTGATCAATCTCTTCTGGGCTTGGTTCATAAGACTTGATGGTTCCGTCATCTTCTACTATTATCCCCGGAACATATTTGTTAGCCCCTGCCTAGAAGGTAACAAACAGTCATATCTTATTAGCCTAGTGAGGCCCTAGTGGAACATCCATCTTATTAGCCTAATGAAACATCCATCTTATTAGCCTAATGAAACATCCATCTTATTAGCCTAATGAAACATCCATCGTATTAGCCTAATGAAACTTTCATCTTATTAGTCTAATGAAACATCCATCTTATTAGCCTATTGAAACATCCATGCTGATTTTTTTCTAATGAATAGCCCAAAGGTAAGCTCACTCTACAATATTACTTTTATAAAACTAAAAAACTCACATAGCATCTACAACTAATCGAAGAGCCAGAAATCTATGTGCTTATTTTAATCCGAAGACAAAGAGTTGAATATAACTTGTTGGCTGACCTGAATTAATTTGCTAGGATCGGTATACTTGTACAAACTAGTTATGCACGGACTCAGCAAACAACATGGGCTTCCGGTACCAAAAGCTATGACGAAGGCTCTCGGGTCAAAGACAAAACAGGCGATCAGGAAGATGAACAGTAAAACAGCCAAGAATGTGCAGCCTGCATACCATAAGATCTCCTGTGTCAGGTGCTCGTCTGCCTTATACAGATCATCCTCCGTTATTATCTGAAATATAATCATTGTCAGCTGATGACTTGGCAATTAGTTAAACATTAGCAGGATAGCTGTCTTATAGTACTAATAGAAAACTAGGTCAAGATACAAACAATCTGGTTTGAAAACGTGTGAGTGGCAGGATCTAAAACGGTCAATCCGAGCTGACCCGTGGTGGGGGCTCCGCAGAAGGGAACAGTAGGCTACACGGTCGCCCAATAATTTTGAACTGGGTATTGTCAATGAACAATGAACACTATCTATTAGCCACTTAGTACATAAGTTTAGTACAATGAAGGCATATAAATTATAACATTAGTAGATATAATACAATTCCCGACAGGGAACAGATTTAGTAGGTGTAGGCCCCACCTTGATTCGCGGTGTTTGAAACTGCAGGGAAGCAGAAGAGACGACCGGGCACGAGTTATTTGACTGCCCCGCCATGGCAGGATCCTAGAGTGGACAGGAACGGCCAACCGTTTGTGCTGCATCAGTGTTGCGACACTGCAGAGATCGTTCACCGACAGTCATAAGAGATTAATCGCAGCTCGCATTCTCGAAAAGAATTGTGGTTAAAATATGGTTTGAACAAGTAGTAGCCTACAGTCAGGACGTTGCGGTGCAATTATACAGAAAGGCGTCGGCATCAAGCGGCACCGTAAGTGAGCGGCATGAACAGCGAAATCTATATAAAAAATACCATTTGAGGTAGCGGCATATGCAGCGAAATCTAGACTATAAGACTTATTAAAATTTCGACAGCATTTCGAAAACTTGCATGCTGAGAAAATCTTTCGCAGTGAGTACATTGTGTGATAAGCGAAAAGATTTCAAGACTTCCCGAAGTCCCCGTATTACTTCACCATCTGCTAGTCATGCCGTTGTTTGGGAATCATATTTTTAAGAGACTAAATCTTTTTTTAGTGTTTGCTTGGAACAAAGAAATCAGCGCGGTGTGTCTTGGTGTGTCTTGGTGTGTCTTGATGTGTCTTGGTGTGTCTTGGTGTGTCTTGGTGTGTCTTGGCTATATACTATATTACTGGTTTTATGCAAATATTATTTAAATAAGCTATTCTTAACGGAAATAGAAATTTGAAGAGGAAAAACCTCAAATGCATCTTCTTGTTTCGGTGCTAAGATCTGACTAGAGACATTTTGTGGTGCTCCAAGTATTCTTGTCATATTGGTTGACCTAATGTAAGAGATAGACGACGGTCAACAATTAATGATATATTAATATTATGTTCATGTAAATTTAGGCTCATAAAGAACCTAACGCATGCAGAACACAACATTTATGTTATTATTTAAAATCACATTTAAGAACACTTCAGGAAAGGTTAAAATAAATAGGCCTAGGCTACATGTAATTATTTAGGCTATGTAGGCCACCATCACTATTTTATTTATTCCTGGGTTCAAATTCTGGTGAAGGCTAGGATTTGTTCCCTGAACCCCGACGGTGTCTAGGAATTTATTGATTGATTTGTTAATTTAAATATATAATCCAACTTGATTTAATATTTGATACAAAGAAAACCGACGAAGTTGTAGATAAGTTTTGCCCAAGAAATGAGCTTAGATTATGTCTTACCAAAGACTATTATAAGATCACCGCTTGCTCTATTTTTAGACAGTGGCGTAGCTAGGGTCATCTGCGCCCGGGGACATGACACAAAGTCTGCGCCCTCTCGGACCGACAGTCAGGAGCTCATTGAGCCCCCAAGAAAATTTTGAAATTTTACGGTTTATATGGTTCATTTTCGACGCATCTGGTATTTTAATGAAATAGAATACAGACTAATAAGTCTCTATATGATTGTAAACAATTTATTTGAAAAAAAAATTCTACTAATTATACATGACTAGAATAAACATAGTCTACAATAAATTGATCCTCCTTAATTTGACTGTCGCAAACTCGTCAATCACGTTGTCAAAATTAATATTTTCAAGTGTTTCTCTTTCGGTGCTAACGAGTGCAAGATTATTCAGACCAGGGGTCGGCAACCTTTTGCTAATTGTGTGCCAAACTAGGATTTCTAAACCGTTCAGCGAGCCAACAGACTAAAAGTCAACCTGCTTTATTATACTTGTCTTATTTTATTTTTTTGTAAGACAATTTAACTCCGTAGCAAGACCAAGGCCAAAAGCAAAATAAAGTTATGGAAAAAAAAACGGTCAAGCGTTTTATATTTAACAACAATAATTAACGCATTTGTTATTATCAAGCTTTTTATTTGCATTTATACCCCAAAAAATAATATTACCAAACTTTCACATTTTTGGTAATGATTTTGTAAACATTATCATTTGGTTATACTGATAAGGATCTAGCAACTGATAATATTCATGATAGTTTATTCTCTGTTTAACTGAGATTGTCTTTAATTTGCTCAAAGCCGAAAGAGATGACTACATAACTATGAAAGAGCGGAATTTGTATGTAGTAATCATACAAACTGGGTAGTTAATGTAATGTTTAAAAATTTGCATGAAATGTTTTAGTCATATAGATCTAGATCTAATAATTATATATTTTCAACTAAATTTTACAGTTTGGTCATTATAACTTTATAACGTTATAAGTTGTTGGCCATTTAGTCTATTATAAAAGAAAAATAAGAAACACAATAATATTAGAAATAATAGCATAAGTAAAACGGGCTAATTATCTCCCTTTATTTTAAATTAAGTTTTTAATTTTGAGTCAATACCGATGCCAAATGCCAAACAAGTTATGTTTTATAACATAAATATATCTGACTAATTAAAAAAAAAATTAATCCAGCATTATGGTATTCATTACAATATTTAATTACTAGAGGTATACAATTGATTTACGTTAAACAGTTGTAAATAAACATTTCCTGCATTAATTGTTTGTCCATTTAACCCATTTGATTTAACCCGTCCTTGTAAATGCGTTCAACTAACTGAAATGTGTCGCTCTGTCATTCAGAAACATCATCTTCAACAGTCAGTTTTCCTCATTAAGAACTGGAAAATGTTTGTTTTTTCATCAATAAATAAAACACCCCTTGGAAGTCTCTCGCGTGCCATTGAAAATCGCTCTGCCTGCCAAATTTGGCACGCGTGCCCTAGGTTGCCGACCCCTGACTCAGACGATCTTGTCCCATTGAATTAAACAAGACAAAATAAGCTTCAGTTTGCTGAAGGACCGCTCACAGCTTGCAAATGAAACAGCAATCGTTAGAAGTATTTGCAGTGAAATGCGCAGATTCGGAAATACGTCATCTCCATATGAAACAACAAAACCAAGAAGATCCAAAGAGGTTTCCGGTAGAATTTCAGTCCGGGCACAGAGAAGCATTTTGCAATCTCCGATTGCTGTACACAATTCGTGACCATTGACGTCAGTGTTGTAGAAATTTTGCAATTTTGACGAAGTTTATCGACATTTGTCTCAGCGAGAAGATTTTGACGTCTAGTGAAAATCCAAATTTGGTGTTTAGCTTTTTTAGACGTAAAAACCGTATTGATATCACCTGAGTCTATCAATTACGCTGTTCACAACACGTGCAATTTCTTCTTCTGCAGAAAGTCCTGCATCTCTTGTTGATTCTCCAGGCATCCTCCGATGTAGTCTAATCCTTCTGTCAACCTCGATTCCCAAAGTCGCGCATCTTGTTTTTCCATTGTCTACCGCAACCTGGCTCAAATTATCACGACTGTTGACAAGTTCTTGCTCCAGCGATTCAAGATCAGATGCTTGCTGCTTCCTTGAAATTCATAGGATCCTGCAACCGTTTCTGGACACGATCAATTTTCCCAAGTATGATGTTCCAGAAATGTAACAAAACTAGGAAGTTAAAGTTTAATATATCTGCCAGCAAAGTTTCTGCATCACTTCTGGTGTCAGGCGTCCTAGATGCTTCTTCTGATAATTTTTCCAACAGCCCTACTAGTTCATCTAGTTTTTCATAAATAGCTTTAACAGCTTCTGATCGTGCACTCCAACGTGTTTCAGACTCCCTCTTCTCTGTGATATGCACAACTCTTTTTTAATCTCCCCAACGAGTTGTTGAACGAGAGAAAAACAAATATATACTTTCAACTGTTTCAAAATATGTGATAAGAACTGGATCTTGTTTAGCTGAGTGTACTCATGCTAAGTATATTCGACTCGAAATGATCCAACCTGTATAATTGTTAAAACCAGATGCCACTTTCATTATATGAAGAATAATATTTGAACCCGAACTGATCTTTGTTTGAAAAAAAAAACGTCATCAGCAATCCTACATTGTGGATTTGTCATTTGTTGTATGAGTAGAATGGCGCCCCTTAATGCTCAATGGAGTCGCCAAAATCATGCTTGCCAACTGGTTTGTAATGAAGATATTTGTGGATCTCCAAAATTCAATCTTGTACACGTATTTGGGATATATTAGTTTACATCAAAATAAAATTAAATAATTAGTTTTAATACTCATTTTGGCGCCCCCAACAAGGCGCCCGGGGACATATGTCCCCCCCCCGCCCCTCCCTAGCTACGCCACTGTTTTTACAGGTTATATGTTCCTTTTTTTCCGTGCGAAATCCAATAAGCCTGTCTTGAATGACCTCTACGCTCCTACGATTGTATTAAAGGTGTCCGCTGTACACAACTTTCGATTTTAATCTTCATTTTCCATTTATTTAGAAAATCATAGCGAATTACTAAACCGGAAGTATAGAGGACGTAGTGCGATCGGAAATTCCGAACTAAGTGTTTCAAGTTATCAAATATCAGAAATATCAAAGCAAGCGGTCCATCTTATTATAGTCTTTGGTCTTACCTGATAAGTAATCAGAAGTTTAATTCTATAGAATCTAGGATACACATTTTGCACATTCTGTTCTAAACAGTGCAGGGCAGCGGGTTTTACCAATACAATTGCTAAAAATGTTACAAAAAATAATAATAATAAGGCCTTAACTAAAACAAATACCATATATACATGGACCGCTTGTTTTATATTTCTGCTATATGATGACTCAAAATACTGATTTTCCGAATTTCCGCTTCGTTGTTTCCTTTGCACTTCCGTTTTATGGAATCGCTTCGATTTTCTCAATGAAAAATTAAAATTAAAATAGATAGTTGTATAAAGCTGTAACATTTTAGAAACAACGAGGCTCGTAGAAGTAATTTAGTCCTAAGACAGCCTTATTGGTTGCGCACGGAAAAAAAAGTTGATATAAGCTCTAAAAATATGTTAATGTAGAAAAAGTGCTTAAAGCGGGGCCTTTTTCTTAAAAATTCGCTCCCCCAGTACCAAAAGCTAGATATTCCAATGGATGCAAGATTCATTACTAGTGAATATTCACAACTGACAAGTGTAGGCCTTACACTAATATTTAAATCACTTAACTTAGAAATACTTGAAAACATATTCTGGGGTCATAAATAGCTTAGTTCAAATTTAGTAAATTCCCTATTTGTTTCTCTAGTAGGCCTAAATTATATTTTAGATATATATTTATATTATATTTTTATATATATTATATTTTAGATATATATTTATATTATATTTTTATATATATTATATTTTAGATATATATTTATATTTATATTATATTTTTATATATATTATATTTTAGATATATATTTATATTATATTTTTATATATATTATATTTTAGATATATATTTATATTATATTTTTATATATATTATATTTTAGATATATATTTACAATTGACTAATTTTAAATCAATTCTTTGGTTAACTTACAATAAAATACCGCTACTTAAAGTGATCTAAGAAAAGTAACTCATAAAATAGCCAACTAACAAGTATTGTATAAATAGTTTCCCCTTAGTAAATACTATTTTACAAAATTATTACTCATTACCTTTCTGTAAGTCCAGTGTTATCTTATCTTGGTCCATCACAATGAGAACCATTAATAGTCCTGAACCAGGCATGAGTTTTATTTTAGCATTTCCCCGTGTGCGTCTTCCAGTATTAAGCGAGTAATTAAAAAATATATTTGGTATTGAAGAAGCGTATTGAACCAGCGTCTGACCTAACGATAAATCTGGGACACTGTCTCCATGACAGGTTTCAATTTTATAAACCATTAACATCCATTTTATGCAGGCCTAAATTATTTTTTAACAAAAATACCAAAAATATATTTATTTCAATGTAATGCAGGGTGTTTCAATTTCAATGAAATAATTTTCTTGCAAACTAAAGTTATTAAAAATTTTGCAAACTCTTTGCGGAACAATAACACCCCGACTCCCGATAAAGTGATGAAATGCAGAAAAAAAAAAACGTTAAAGATGATACCACCTATTATGTAGACAGCCTTTAGAATATTGTCACTTAGAACTGTGATTCTCAAACCTTTTAGTGGCACGGACCAGAAAAACAAAGTTTTCTTTTGCCGCACGGAAAGTCGGTGACTATCTTATCGGTTTTATTGACTGAGACATGATGATCGCAGTTTATTAGCGTTATTTGTTACACCAAGGACTATAAGAAGAAGGAACCGCTTGCTATAATATTTCTGCTGTTTGATGACTCGAGTGAATGCTTTTCGGAATTCCTGATCCCCTTTTCCTACACTTCTGTTTTATTTAATAGCTATGCTTTTCTCAATGAAAAATTAAAATCGAAAGTTGAATACAGCGGAAACATTTAGGCAAACGTAGGAGCGTAGAAGTAATTTAAGACTGCTTTATTGGATGCACACGGAAAAAGAACATAATATAGGTCTAAAAATAGAGCAAGCGGTCCATCTTATTATAGTCTTTGGTACCAACTGTATTTTTTTTTTAAAGTCCCAATATTTAACTTTTCCTCATTCTATTGAGCATATCAGACAAAATGATAAATGATCAGAAAAATCTTGGAAATTTAGAAAATTATCTGAATGAAAATGTTTGCAGAGACATTTGAGGTTATCTCTTTTTTTTGGACAATGAAATTTAGCAACAGTTACTGTTAATGTTCTTTCTTTTATTTTATTGTAGTAGCGTTCTGATTTGATTCTCCAAGGCTATCTTCTGCATCGTGCTTTATAGCCATTATTATTTTAAGTTCATACACATTTAGTAGGCAAACTGTTTATTCTCTTTAATGGAGACAAAAATAATCAATAAGTACTTACTTTAATTATTTTTTTAACACTTTAATACATTTTAAACCTAAACAACTCTTGATGATATTCATATTACACTAATATCACACAGAAACTTATCTTGGTTCACGCACACAAGCTTCAGGCTTACAAGCTCCTTTCGTCTGCTCCATCAAGGGCAATTACTCTCTAATTAAACTTCTAATTTTTACAATGGAATTTAGCAAGTTACAATACAACATTTAGCATGTTCATGTTTGATTGAAATTACATTAGTGTGGAGTGTTGATATTACAAAGATTTGAGATTCATGTAAAGTTACAAAGCTGCTGAAAGGTTGGTCATGTTTATTATTCACAAGCTTATCAATCCGTTATGGGGAACAATCCAAGGGGAAAAAAAGAATTGTTTGTAATTATAAACATTTTACTAAGATATTTATAAAGAAATAGAAAACTAAACACGATACGAATTAAATAAAATAAATTTTAATAAAAAGTAAAGTATAAATGAAAATGAAACACTTACGTGCAGTAAATAATAATTTTACATTATTCTATTCTAAAAATACAAGACTTTGTTTATAACACACCTGAAAAATTCATTCACAAACTTATTCCACAAAAAGAAAACAATATTATTAACAATAAGCTTCACTTAAACTACTGACTAACTATTCTCTCTCTCTATATATATAAATAACTTGTCCCATATTTATACTAACAAGGGAAGATAATTTTCTAGATTCAAATTGAGGAGAAAAAAGCAATTTAAACTAAATGTATCCATTCTAAAAATTAAATGGTGTCTTCGCAGATACCGGTATAGTAAAAGAAGGACAAGACTTTCCTTTCTCTAGAAAAAGATAAACAGAAAAGTACAATAATAATTACCGACTTACAAGACATTATAAATAAAAGGTTATAGCAAAACAAGGGGAGGTAATGATACATTTATATAACAACTGTTAATGACTGATCGTCCGAAAATAACCGAAAAACAGTGGCGAAGATGACGTGCTTAAGACCGCAGCGTAAGCAGACGAATTCTTCTTTTCACAACAGTTTACCAATTCAAACCCAAGCAACCGATAAGGTGGGAATCAGCAGCAAGATTCCAATAAAGAACCACAACTATGAGAGAAAAGTTACACCTCACAAATTTCATGCACTTACTGCAAAAAGCAAGGTAAAAAAAAAGTTTCTTCCAAGGATAATACTATACATGTAAGTAGTAGTTATGCCCCTCAAAATGAGAGATAAACGAATGACTACAATATGTTTTGTTCATTTGACTACTTATTAATAATATTAAATTAACAGTAGGCCTAATAAGATCGAATAGAGAAAAAAAGAAACAAAAATTAAATAGTATAAAAAAGTAGATAATAGCCTAATATTTTGCAGTACGGGAAAACCTAGACACATAGAACACACATAATTTAAAAGTGTTTTTTAAAGGGACATCATTCTGAATATTTTGTACATGGCACTTCAGTTTATAACCTAAATATAATTAGTAATACATTTTTTTTAAACATAATTTAACTAATTAATCTATAGGTCTATAGTTGTAATAACACAAATTTCTGTTGGAGGACGTTTCCAAATTATATAAATTATGCCTTTGACTTTTGTCCCGATCCGTTAAAGGGCCTTTTATGTACTCATAGGCATATACCATTTATAAATGTATTAAATGTAGGCCTAAATATTGTTTAAAAGTTTAAAAATAATTGTGGTATGATAGTCTGGTAGTAAGTATAGAACACAATGTCGTATTTTTTTTTTATGACCAAAGGTTGACAATGCTAAACAATGACATCAAAGAGAAGCCCTCCTTCCGCCTCAGCCCTTACCTTTACGCATCGACAGGTTTCTCATTGTCGCCATGTTTATGGCTAAACCTAAGCAGACTGATTTCACTTTTTTTTTTAAATGGTGATGTGGCTAAGATCTAAAACTTCCCTCCCTTATATTTTTTTTCCAGGTGAATGGAACGTGATTCCGCCAATGAAATTTTTGTCTACTCCGAGGATTTCAACTTTCACAACCAGTTTTGTTATTTTAAATTGAACAATGTAGTCAAACCTACAGGCTGTAGTCTTATCGTTTTATGTATGGAGTAAGTTGACGTTTATGTATGAAGTTAGTTGTCGTTTATGTATGAAGTAAGTTGTTGTTTATATATTCAATAAAATGTCGTTTATGAATGAAGCAAGTTGTCGTATATGCATGCAGTAAGTTGTTGTTTACGTATGAAGTAATTGTGGTTTATGTATGAAGTAAGTTGTGGTTTATGTATGAAGCAAGTTGTGGTTTATGTGTGAAGTAAGTTGTGTTTTTTTTTTTTAAAAAGCATATTCTTCGCTCCATGACTTAGAAATGATGCGATCTCCTCTTGCCACAGAATCTGGAAGTGTCAAGTAGATTTTTGTAGAGATATAATAAAGTGTTGTGGACACTTTAGTGTTATATTTATTTTCAATATAGAGTTTTGTATGTACACTGTGGCGATGAATATCTTGAAACTTGTCCTGAAATGGTTTGCAATTCTTTATTCAGATCAACTGCGTCAATATCTCCAGCGACTCCATGTTGCGAAGCTTTCTCAAGATTCAAGCCATGTTCCATAACATCCTCGCTAGTTTTATTTTGCTAACTTTGAGGGCAGTGGTTCCAACCTTCTTAACGCCTCGACCCTTTAACACAGCTTCTCACATTGTGGTGACCCCAAACATAAAATTATTTTCGTCGTTACCTTATAACTGTAATTAGCTATTGATATGAATTGTAATGTAAATATCTGATATGAAGGATGCATTTTCGTTGTTATAAATTGAACATAATAAAAGCCTAGTAATGAATGACAAAAACAACATATGTAACTATATTATAGTGTGGGATATATTTCCAATAACAACACGAACGTCAGTGCTTATGTTGTGATTGCATTTTTCTCATCGGATTAGAAATTCTCGGGCAGTCTCTTGCAAGAGCACAAAGAAGAGAATCTTCCATAACAAGTCTACTTCTGTATTTGATAACCAACAAGCTGGAAAACCCAGTTTCATAAAAAAAATTATTATTTTGGAAATGGAAGAAGAAGGCACAACACGGACTCAGTCAAAATATATTATATCGAAATTATTAGTTTTCCTAATGACTTTGGCGTGAGACGGCGAACCGCTGTCATAGAGGAAATCAAATACCGAATTGATTTGATTTTTTTTTTTTTACATCAGAGTGAATCTTTCTTCAACCAATTTTAAGGGTCTGTTTGTTGACCATTATACACTTCATTAAAATAGTCTATACTTGTTCGCTTCAACTTGTTTTGTGTGTAACTTCGTTCTATCTTAATAAGACAGACTCAAACAATATTTCTTACGTATAATAATTGCAGTAACTCCAGCTTGCAGCACATTAGTTTAATCACATACAAATATAAATCCTTTACATCAGAAATACAAATATAATTCCATCTTGGAGAAACATTTTCACAAAGTCCATATTATAAGTACACACATTTTCATATACGTCTTGTTCAGACAAGATCTAGAAGTTAACTCAAATATATTCAACTCTCGTCACATGATCACTCGATCCCTTTTACTCATTTTTCTCGTGGATCTCAAGACTTAAAGCTAGCAACGCAATTCCCTATAGTAATCTTAATCTACAACACAATTGTATTGTCGTGTCAAAAACAAAGAACTAAAATTATATTTTTAATGTCAGTTTGTGATCCTGGAAAGCCTTGTCGTCATCACATTCGTATGCAAATTATTTCTTATTTATTCGTATACGTTTTGGTTCAGATTTGAAATGTGCTAACATCTCTAAAGTAGTAGCCCGTCGGACCGAATTGATCCATAGGGCCAGTGAAGAAGCGTTCATCCGTTTATGTGGCCACGGCATTGTGTGACCAGCACAATGCCGAGCCGCCTTTACTTTACCCCAACGAAATTCAGGTACCCATTAGAGCTGGGTTGACTCAAGGACAGTCTTTACACATGGGACAAAATCCTAGCCTTCACCAGGATTCGAACACAGGACCGTCGGTACGCCAGTCGAATGCGCTGCTGCTCTTACACCGTGCTCTGGTTTGTTTAAATGGACTGCAATTGCAGCTGTATATATCCGTGTTTTCCCAAACTCCGTGTCAATTCTGCCGCTTACTAGAAATGTTTTGTTTCCTCCAAATGATGTATGTAGGCTATATTGGAACATTTCCACATCCTCTGTGTATTCTGTCTAGGTTCTTGTTCACTATTATAATAACTCAAGCCACTCGAAGTAAGTTTAAAAGAATAATTTAATTCTTGAACTTATGTATGATTCCACTCGTTGCTATGCACAAACAAACACAACGCCGAAATCAACATCAACAAATGTATGCACGAATTCATTTAAATAGATTTTGGTGCAAAAATAGAAATGGATTTTCCCGAAGCCTTCCGAATGCAAAAGAAATTGTGTACCGGTACTAGAAACTACGAGAAAACATAACTTTATTACGTCATAAATATCACTCAATTAAAATAAACATACTCTATACACCAAAATCAAATGTCAATAAACAAATTTACGTGAACTAGCTAGACAGTCTTAAAAAAAAATTAGAAACTCAGCTCATTATTATATGTAAACTCGCATAACAATAACTAATTCTTTTGATCAGTCACACGTTGATCTCAAACAACAGATCATATCACACAACCAGGGAAACAACAACCGTACAACTAGAAATGGCATTTACAACTACACGTGCATCTGTTCATAGCTTTTAGTGTCGTCCCAAAAATGTGTCGGTCGCCCTTGGCAGCCGCCTAGTTCGCCTAATGGTTGAACCGGCCCTGTTTATATAGCTTAAATATAATCTGCCCTATAGCTAGTAAGAAACTAATCGAAAAACGGGGAAACCTAACATATAATTAATTATTTACTCCTGTTATCAAAATTGTTCACTTCAAAGGGGAATAACTCTTTTTAAAGTCTGATCAACAATTAGCATTAAACTATTTTAATTTCTTGTTTTAAATCGATAGCTAATAAATATGATATAAATGCGTCCATTGAAAGAGTTCGTTCTCTCTCTATAAATAAAATAAATAAAAATGTCCAAAACCAGTTCCTTTAGTCAACTTGTTTTAAAAGCCATTCTACTTGTACCGTCGACTACATTTGACGGCAATGCTCGAGTCGCTCCCCTTTGATCCCATCACATCAAACGGTCCTACGAGCACTCCGAGTCATTTACCTGGCGGACGTTTAGCTCCAATGAAATATATAAAAAAAAGCTAGGCTCTTAACAATTTATAATGGCTGACAGGGTTCCTTTACTGTTGTTTCATTCTATAGGTTCACTTTCGGGGAACACGATTCGGTAGATGGTGAACAATTTAAAATTGCACAAAACTTTCTTCCTTCTATGTGTTTTCACTAATGATTCAAAGTTGATAAAAGTTTTGAAAAATGAAAGGTTTAATTCCGACGCAAGGTAAAGTCGAATAATTGTATTGTATTAAATTTTTTGTTCATTTTGTTGATGTATGTATATTTATATTATTAATATTTTAATATTCTGTGATAGATAAGCGAATAAGTCATACGCATATCTAATTAATATTTTAATAATTTGTGATGGATTAGCGAATAAGTCATATTTAATTGATATTTTAATATTCTGTGATAGATTAGCAAAAAAATCATATTTAATTTAGTATGTTAATAATCTTTGATAGATAAACCTATAAGTCATATTTAATTAATATGTCCTATTTTAGGAATATTAAATCAATACTCAATAATATATTAGTTTTATGGGTCAGATTCAATAAATATTTTAAATTCTCTGTGATATATAATGTTTTATTACAAATATATAGAAATATACTTATATATTATACAATAGCTGACTACTTATGAACTCTTTCATGTATGCTAAATTATGTGCTTGTGTGCGTGTAAGTCTATTTTGATAAGTATATTTCTGTGCTTGAGTACAGATAGTTGTTTTATATTGTTTCAAACATGCTGAAAGACAAAACATCTTTAATAAAGACACATTTCCATTTGTTTGTATCAATAAAGAAATCTTATCTTAACTTATTTAACTATGCAGACCAGTTTGTTTGTATTGTATTTACTTGTTGTTGTTGTTGTTGTTTTTTTCTAATTGTACACGTTTGTTTGTACGGATGGAAAAAGTTTTACTTGATGTTCTATTGTATATCCAACTTGTCACTCGTTGAACTGTTTCATTGACCATCATTGTCAGGCAAATAATTAAGTTTTCTTTTTTTTTTTTTTCAAATTTAATTGTAGTATGAAATCTATAGGAGGCTATTCTATGCGTATATTAAACAATACATATAGTTATCTAACTTTTTTTTATTCTACTGGTAAACTTGCAATAGGCTGAACATTTTAACATTAATAACATTAAATAACATTAATGTATTAAGGCCATTAAGAGCCCTCTTTATAAGACGTACCCACTTAAGGGGGTGAGGGGGAAAGGGATTTAGGAGATTTCGCGCAAGGATGGGTGCAGATAAGGGTGTGGCGCTACGACTGAATTTGTACAATTGATACTATTATATTCCCTACGTATTAATACAACAACCACTCAGGCAGAAGATTGGTCCAAATCTAACAAAGTTGACCATGCTATTTCCATGACCATATCCGGGCTTATAAAAAAAAAGTAAGTTAACCCTTACAGTCCCGGGCGCGTATATAGCGGAACTGAAGGCAGCATAGATAGAAGTAGGTCGGTACGGGAAGGGTTAATGATAAAAGCGGGTTTGTCATTAGGTCGATAAAATAGATCTTTACTGCCAATCAAATTATTGCTTTTAAAACCAAACTGGCCAAATAATCTATTATTAAATACGCTGCTTCTGATATGCTTTGCTGCAGTTTTTCGACTGCGCATCATCATCACCAGGGGAAATAGGCAATAACTGATACATTCTAATAAAAACTTTTTTCGGCTTTTGACCTGACTTGTAAGTTTACAATCGTTCCTTCTAGATAGAAGATTGCTACGTCCTTGTCCCAAAATTTCTGCAATGCGGGAATGGCTAAAACCCGGGTTGTTTCATTAACAGTGTGGTGAACTAACTTCAGGATCCAGCCTGCCTCACCGTTACGTTTTTTTTTTGGGCTACAGTCTTCAGGTCAAAGAAAAAAATCTACGATTCCATATAGGGCCAAATATTATTTTCTAAGCTAACAACACTTGACCCATTTTGCTTCAATAAATTGAACGTGAGCTAGCATAATTTCGGGTAGATTCAGCAACTTAACATTGTTTTGAGTAATAAATCAATACCTTTGTCATAGTTTTAAATTAGTTTAAAGCCATTGTTAATACAAACTTTAAAAAAAATTGCCTAGTTATTGATAAAACCCTTTTTTGTATCGTAGTGTTGATTACGTTATTGATATATTTACTGAGATTTTTTCAAAGCCAAAACTTATTTAGTAATTGTATCCACACTATACTTACGTAAGCTTAATAAGTAGCTTTGAATTCAACAACTTTTCACAATTTTATTCCATGAATAGAAATTACAAATGAAATAAAATGACTTCAACAAATTCAAAATTCAACAACTTTTCACAATTTTATTCCATGAATAGAAATTACAAATGAAATGAAATTTAAAAAAAAAGCTTTTAGGAATCACATTTTTCATACATTCTATAATAATTCTATTAATATCATTCATATAGTCTACATTATAGGCCTAGTTGAAATATTGAACAAGAAAATTCTTTAGATAATTTGATTATATTAATACTGAAGACTTGATTTAGACACAATCAGCTGACTGACAACTGAATTATTAAATTACTTGGCAACACACGTTCTATAACACCATTACTATAGACATTAATATAAACTTTTTGTCATACTCTGGAAACAGCCACCAGAGCTGCACACTAAACATAGCAAATAAATCAAATAGCCTACAATACATATTTTAAATTCATTTTATTAGTATTAGTCACATACATTTAATTTGAAATATTGAAAAGTAAATTCTTGAGATACCTTGATTAAGCATAGGATGTCAAACGACTATATATAGCTGACTGAAAATTGAATTATTAAACCACTTGACAACTCACGTTCTGTCACGCCATTACTAAGCCTATATTATTATACATTAAAGCATAGACTATAATATACATGGACCGCTTGCTTTAGTTTGTTATTCTATTATCTTCTTTTTTTTTCAATTCCCGATTCTAAATAAAGTAATTGTCATACAAGTTCCGTTTTATAAAATCGATTTTTTTTCGACTTTAAATGAATACTTGTAGGCCTATTAATCCTATTATCATTGACTATAATAAGATGGACCGCTAGCTCTATTTTTAGAGTTATGTTCTTTTTCCGTGCGCACACAACACTGATCTATAAATGTTTCCGCTCTGTACAACTTTCGATTTTAATTTTTCATTGAGAAAATCATAGCGATTAAATAAAACGGAACTTGCATAGAAATAACTTTATTGCCTGCATAGCAATTACTTTATTTAGAATCGGGAATTCCAAAAATCAGTGTTTCAAGTCATCATATAGCAGAAATACTAAACCAAGTGGTCCATGTATATTATAGTCTATGATATATATATATATATATAAAATATATATATATTAAAGTAACCTTTTTCTCATCCTCTGGAAACAGCCATCACAGCTGCGCGCTAAACATAGCAAATACGGCATAATATACAATACAGGCATATCATTCACACAAAGAAATTACTAGACTATGTAATTATGTTTACCAAAAAAAAGAAAAAAAAAAAAGAGAAAAAGAGTTTATCTGTTGTTGTTCATTTTTAAAATCATTTTTTAAAACCTGCGCCCCCCCCCCCACCGCCCCGCCCCCTTTCCATCGCTCTAACCATTTTTTTTACAGCCACTTCCGCTTCCTCCACTTCTCTCCCCTTTAAATTCTCTTTTTTTTTACTTTTTTTTATTTGTAGTTTCTCTTTCTAATCTCGTCTCTCCAGTCTTTTGATTTCTTCTTTATGTTTTACTCTTGTTCTTTGTCTGTGAGAGAAGGCTGTCTTTTTTTTTTTTAGTTTATTAGTCTAGCTCCTAGAGTGTACACTTTGATCTTAACTCTTTTACATTTGTACAAAAAAACAATGAAGAAAAAATTGAATGTAAACTCTTTACAATTAGTGAAGACGAACACAATATTATAAGACAAAACACAATAATAGTAATAATGATAATAATAATAAGTGTATTTGTATATAACGCTGCTAACAAACATAATGTAAGCTCAGAGCGCGTTTTGACATTGACTAACAAAGACCTCCATATAGCCAATTTTTTTAATGCAAGAACACGGATATTGTTTTTTAGGCTAGATAAGTACATAATTTTTTTTTCATTACATCAAAAATTATAGAGTTAATTGATAATCTCAAAACTTTACTAAAACCTTAAAAAAATTAAACTACGAAACACAAAACTATATTTCAATACAAAGTAAGCTCAGAGCGCATTTGACATTGAGCAACAAAAACATGCATAGAGCCATTTTTTAAAATGCAAGAACACGGATGTAATTATTTAGGCTAGATAAGTACATAATTTTTTTTTTCATTAGATCAAAAATTATAGAGCTAATTGATAATCTCAAATCTTTACGAAAAAACTTTTAAACGAAACTAAAAAGCACAAAACTATGTTTCATTACAAAGCAGGATGATAGTCCGATGTTGTTAGGCGATTCAATATTTAAAGCTGTATTCATATAAAGAGCTAAGGCTGCGACAACAGTCTTTTTACCTTAGGAATTTAACTATTTGTTTGAGGCATAGTTGACTTCATTCACCGTGGGCCGTCCACACATTCCTACCATCTTAACGTGCAAGCGATGATTCGGTTCAGAGAAAACAAACCGTTTATTATAAAGTTATTTAGTGACAAGTGCTGTTTATTTATAGTTTGCTTTAGTAAACTACACAAAACAAAAAAAAAATCATTCTGTATGATTTAAACATATAAAACTACACATAATTTATTAGTAGATGTATATTTTGAAATAATAATAATAATAATGCTAATAAAATAGTAACATGCCTAAAAAGTTCTATTACTTGAATTGAAAAAAATATATTATTTCGTCTTTTTAAGCGGAGATTTCGCATACATTTTTAGATACAAAATCAGCAAATTAAATTATAATTATTAATTCGTGTGGCTTCCAACGTATTTTGTTCCACTGTTCAATTGTTCATTTTCTCTCTTTTTTTTCCAATCCGAGGATTGTTATCAATATTTCGTGAGTTTCTTTTGTCAACTATTATTACTTTTGTAAAAATATTGAATGAATCTAATTTATGTTTCACTGTGGATATTTTCATACCAAGCTAGTTGTTGGGAAATTATGCACAAGCTTAAAATTGCCCTTCTGTTTTCGCCGTTCGTTCGCCAAAGCATATTGCAATCTCACCCCCCCCCCCCCAGCGCATATTTTACTATTTACCTTCCCTGTCCCCTATCGCTCATACCTTTCACTATTTGCCACTTTTATACATTTTTCAATTCATTTTTTTTTCCAGAAAATTAAAAATAATAACTTTGAAATCATGAAATAGATCTATTTAATCGACCTTAATTTAACTTTTCGCATATTAGTAGTTAGCAAAAAATATATTCATTTATAGGTCTATATCAGAATAAACCTTATAATGCACTATTCCCCCTCCCCCATCCATACACACACAATTAGTACAACACCCCGCCCCCACTCCACTTGCACTATGTGCCCCCTTGCACCCCTCCCCAACCATAACCTTTAGTTTACATTTTGTACAGATCAGAATAGTGAGAGTACAACTGAAGGCGATGCAGTATAAGAGTTAATCTATGATTAAAATGTTAGGCTGTTGACGGGCCAGAGAGAGTGAATGTGAGTGTGTCATACAAACGCACGTCTAATTTCCATTTATTGATTTATTAAATTTAGTAAAAAAAAAAAAAGAAAACATTGTTGATGTCAGCTTATCTTGACCCTCCCCTCCCACATGTCAACAATTGTCAAACTTGTTCGAACCCCATTTCCCCCCCCCCCCCCCTATTTTATTGACATAATTAATGGACAACCCCCAAATGGAAATAATAACACATACAGTGGTACCTCGTGCTACGAACTTAATTCGGTCCTGAGCTCGGTTCATAATCTGAAAAGTTCGTAACCTGCAACATTGAAATCAATGCATAAAACTCAATACGTTTCAAGATTTAAAAAAATAAAATGTTCTTTTGTTTTATTAACATAAACTCGTTCACCCGACAAAAGGCAAAGAATCCGTGTCATGCATAAAAAACACCTCTCAGAAATAGAAGCTGTAAACAATATACCTTAACCAATAAACTTAAATACTTTGATGATGATATCACCCAACTCTCACATAAGCTACAACATTTACAAAAAGCCAGGCAGCTAGGACTACAATTAAACAAAAGCAAAACCGATGTCTTGCGAATTAATTGTGACTAAGAGGAAGTCTTAGATACGAACAAATGTACGCATTTCGGAAGTGTGGTGATAAAAAAAAATGAGGATCCCATGAGGACATACAAAAGTCGCATCGACTAGGCAAAATGTACATTAAACATCCATAGGCCTATATGGAAATCAAGTGCACTGTCCCTAAAGAACACGATCAGAATCTATTACACAAACGTTTAAGGCAGGTCTGATGTATAACTCTGCAACTTGGAGGTGACTAAAGCAAATACGAGCAAGCTCCAAATAGATGTCTCAGACGAGTAGGCCTACTAAAACAATGAGACGGCCATTAAAGGTATAAAGTGACCAGCTGTGGGGATCTATCTAGACAAAAGCCAATCGGAAAGGAGATTTGGTGACGAAAGTGGGGGATGTATGGAGCACACCTTTAGAAGAGAAGATGACGATGTGGCCAGACATGCACATGACTGGAACCCACAGGGAAAGAAAAAAAAAAGGGGAGGCAAACCAAATCAAACCTGGAGAAGGTCAGTTGAAAACGAGGCAAAGTCTGCTGGTCTCACACGGGCCCATTTGAGGGGAGCCGCCCAAGATCGAGACCGCTAGAAAGGCGTTAAAACGGCACTTTTCTCCTGCTGCATTTATTATTTCGTCAAAGTTTATTAACTGTTATTAAGTTTCGATGCTCATTTTAAATTTATCATCTGTTTAACCTGAAGTTTTAGCAACATTCTTAATGCGGGTCATAAAAATACATACGCTATGTTATAAAGAGAGCCCGTTTGTTGAAACTCCTAATGAAAGACTTTACGAAAACCAAGTTTAAAAACGCACAATATTTATATGCATAGTTATGGTCTGGTCCTGCAATTAGTACACCGGACGGTCCACAAATTAGCCCGGTTCTAGCCCTGCCGCCGACTAATCCCTGCCACCATGCAGGAGTTTTGGGCCTAGCAAGTAATAATCTTATATCCCGAAGAACCGTCTGTAAACTTTAATAGAAGCTAGTAAATAATTTCAAACACTACCACATACCAAGAGAAAGTTACATCTAATGCAATCTTTTTTAAGTGTGATCATTGAAACTTTTGAAGGCATTAATTTGTGGAAAAAAATATATTTAGGATCACGAGCGTAAAAAAAAAATTCTTATATACTCTATAAATACTAGGAGTTATGCCCGTCAAAATGACAGAGAAACGGATGATTACAATGTGTTTTGTTAAAAGAGAAAGAGAATATAACAAACAATAATATAATACAAATTGTAGTGAGAACGTTTTTTTCGGTATTTAGTTTTTGTTCCTTTTTTATTGTTTACCTTATGAATACAAAGAGCGTCTGTAACAAACAAACAAAAAAAAAATAATAAACACGTATTGTTTCCAGAAGCAAAAGTCTTTTCAATGAGCATTAGGGCATTTATCTAGTCCAAACTAGTCAAGAAAATATAACACTCAATCCCTAACCAGAATGTAAGACTAAACCGTCACATGTAATACTATTCAAAACAGAAGAGCGTGTCTAATATAGACGTACACATTTCCAAAGACTAATAAGATGGACCGTTTGCTTTAATATTTCTGCTATTTGATAACTGGAAACACTTAGTTTCTGAATTTCCAATCGCACCCTGTCCTCTAGACTTCCGGTTTAGTAATTCGCTATGATTTTCTCAATGGAAAATTAAGATTAAAATTGACAGTTGTATACAGCGGAACCCTTTAGGGAAGTTTAAGAGTCATTAAAAACAGTGTTCATGGCTGCGCACGAAAATAAAAGTGTTCAGCTCTAAAAATAGAGCAAGTGGTCCATCGTATTATAATCTTTGATATTTTCAATAATTTAAAATATTGTTTACTTCTACAGAGTTCAGCAAGAAAACATATTTATTACCAAAGTGTTGGTCTACGTTGTGTATTCTACTACTTATCAGCACCTTGCTAGACAAAGTACACTTGTTTCCGGAACCTTGTACAGGTTAGTGATGTTATATCAATTTATATTTCCCATTTTTTGAAATTAGTTTTAGCAAAGACTACAATAAGATGGACCGTTTGCTCTATTTTTAGAGCTTAAGTGTTGTATTTTCCGTACGCAGTCAATAACGCTCTGGTTTTAGTTTCTCTTTCCTTAATATTTATTTATTGTATCACTTATTTTCAAGTGGTGCTCAAGACAATACTATTTGAATGTTTTAGTGCAGTGCTTCTCAAACTTTTCAGTTTGACGGACTGGCGCCAATGTTTCTTTTTCAGCTTCAACCGGTATCCATTATTTGGCTTTTTTTTTCTTCTTTGTGAGACTGTAATTTTTTTATATATCAGATGCTGAAGCAGCCAATCTTCTTAGCTTGTATTTGAGGCCGACCGAAACCGAAACCATACCTAAAGCTATAAATTGACTTTCGGTTTAAAACGAAGCCGAAACAGAAAGATAAACCGAAATTACCAAACAATAGATTTTAAAAGACTGCACAGTAACCCCACACTCCATTTTTCGACAGTCTTTGGGGTGATAAAATAATTCGTAAATCTTATGATTAACTTCAATTTTTTACTTCACACATATTTTATTATTAATTCGCAACAGTTTAACAAAATGAAGTTATCAATAAACAGAGTAATAGATTCAGCACTAGCGTTTTTAAGTCTGAATTTAGACAGTTAAAATAGATATTCAAACGATGACCGAAAATCGATATCAGTTTCGGCCAAAGCCCAAAGCAAACCGAAAGCCAACTTTTATCCGAAACCACGCTGGTAAAAGACCACTTGCATACGTTAGGCGCCGAAACCGAATTTCGTTAGGCCTCTAGCCTGTATTTATTTTCTCTTTTACTGTTGCTGATGTACATAACTTAGAGAATAATACGAATGAGACCTGATATTAGAACTGATATTGTTTTAATGAGTGCTCTTAACACTGAGCTATATATAAACATTGACTGATCAATCACTTGCATTTGTTGGGAAAATGCAGACTCTTATAAGTTTACCCTAGTAGCCTAAAATGGCCGAATTAACACTGGCATACATAAAAAAAAATTAAAAGGCATCTAAATTATTGAGCGACTGAAACCTACCATATTATTCTATTCTCCACTATAAACTTCCTTTTTCCTTTTTCTGTAATAGCAATAGGCAGGCTACTTTTTAATTTTTCTATTAATATTACTTTTCTTTTAAAGTCTGTAAAGAATTTCTTGACTTAAAGCTTTCCTAAAATGTTTTCAGTAAGTAAAATCTAATAAATATATTTAAGACATGCTGGCTCTCAGTCAGGGATAGTCCTAACTTTAAAAAAAAATGCCTATTTTTAACCCGAATACAATAAGCTTATTCATTTTAAGTTACTTGCCTTAATGTTTTCAGTACATATATTATAATAATTATATTTTTTTAATTATTATAGCTTTAGCTTTCTGTTTATTGTAGTTTATAAAATTATATCTGTGGCTATAGGTATAGACCTATGTATCCCCCTCCCGGGCAACGCCGGGCAATTTAGCTTGTAAATATATATATATATATAGGCTATAGCGGCTATAGGTTGTATATAGGTTAAAAATGTCTAGGTAAGTGTTTTTCCCCTTGAGCAGCACAGATCATATTGGGCTAAATAAAGTGTTTCTCTAAGCTTAACTTTGTTCTAACGGCCGCCCTCTATTTATTCTTTCAACTTTATGTGGCAAGGTTTTTTTTTTATTCAATGCAAGGGATTCGTTTGAAGTCCACTGGTTTAGTTCATAGTAAAGTTAAACTTGCTTTCTCTTTTATTCTGTAACTCATTCAGTCAATATCGCAGTCAGATGACATAGTTTGTCCCCGACAGTAAGTCTGTTTAGCATGAGATGAAGAAAGTATGTCGGTCATACAGTGACACTTTTATTGCCATTGTTACAGTCATGTATGCCTCGATCAACAAAGTAAACAATGGAGAAAAAAAAAAGAGAAAGAGAAACAGTTCACAATTATTGTTAATTCAAAAGCTTGCTTCCTTCTTTTAGGAAGAAATTACTGAATGAGATTGACGAAATATTTTTTTAATGAAATTAATTGAAACATATGCTCAAAATTATTAAAATATTAAGTCTAGTTATTGCCTTTAACTTGAAGGTAGAAATAATGTAATCGTATTTGCGGCAATTTAAATCAAGTCTTGCTTTTAGATCAAGAAGGTATTAGGCACTGTCCATAAAGTACGTCACGCTATTTTTGACCAGTTTTAACCCCCTCCCCCCTCCCTGTTACAAACTGTCACAAATCTCGCCCCCCCCCCTAAACTACGTCACACTTTCAAACATAAAAAAAAAAATTTACACCTAAGACTTATTTAAAATTTTATCTAAAACACACTTCACTATTAGACAGTATAAAATATACAATTTTCACTTAAACATTAGAATAACTTTAATAGTAGAATATTAATTGTCAACAGTTGTCACGGTTATTGATTGAAAACAATAATTGCAAAAATTAGACTAGACAATTATATAACACACGTCATTTATCTGCTGCTTTTTCATTTAGGCCTACAATAGGTGCGGTGAATAGGTTTAGATAATCTTCCGATTATGCAATCTTTTTTTTTTTAAACACAGGATAAGAAGTAGATTAGTGAAACTTAAACTCACCCAGTGATTAAATAATGAAAAGGAAACACAAAAATTTACTAAAAAAAGACAGGATTGACAAATTTTGTGACAAACTCTTGTGCTATATGGAATCTGTTTATTATGGGTCTGTGAATTATGTTTAATTCAAAAATATCACTGGACATCATCCATCCATGGTGAAGAATATATATTACCAAATAATTGTACTCTATTGTCATATATAACTAGATACGTAGGCCTACTTCCTTTTAAGTAAAAATGGATGATTTAGTTACTTTAAAGGACTAGTTATTTTTTTAAAACACCAGCAGGTTCAAGGGTGACCAGAAATAAACAACATTATTCAACGAAATATATTAGTGATATATAAACATAACAAGAGAGACAGATAAAAAAAACTCAAACCATAAACAATGTATTGAAAACAAAACACGTTTTATTATTCTCTGTAGCATCATTTTAGGAACGATTTGACATTTTAAAACCCTTGGAGATTTTTCGCTATAGACCTATGTGTATTAATTAATGTCGACAATTATTTTCTACCTGGCCCTGGTTTTTGGCGACTTTTATAATAACTTGAGTAATGTAACAGTTTTTATGTAGCAATCAGAGATGGCGTCAACTAGAAAGTCAGATTTGATAAGAAAATATTTGAAAACCTGTTCGTGTATAAATTTGAATAACCTAGAAATAAAAAAAATCCTGCAAAGTCTACTACCAAAGGATAAACATTATCCCAGGTCATGACAATATGATTTATAGGGCTAGTGAAGCAGCGCTCGTGATTTTCCGGGGACGGCGGCATACTATTAGATTGTGTGGCCTGCACAATGCCCAGTCGCCTTTACTTTCACTCAACTAATTAATATAAAATTAATATAAGATACCCATCGGAGATGAGTAGACTAAAGAAGAGCAACCGAACCCAAGAAAAAATCCTCGCATACACCAGAATTTGAAACTGAGTCCTTCGGCACGGCAACTTGAGCGCGCTGCAGCTATACCACAATAACATGTATTTTAAAGATTTCATTTTCTGTTTTATTACAATTGATAGATGAAACTCACAAATATATGTTTAAAAACCTGGGATTAAATTTGACCTTAATGCTTACTTACTTTGCTAAAATAAACAACTTAAAAAAAAACTTAACTTAACTTATATAATCTAGTTCATATTCAACCTTAAGGCCTTTCTCCTGGCGTACCGAAAGTCCTGGGTTCGAATCCTGGTGCATGCTATGAGGTCTGGAGGATGCCCCTGAGTCTACTCTGATGGGTGCCTGACCTTAGTTGGGGCAAAGTAAAGGCGGGTGAGCATAGCGCTGGCCACACAATCACCTAGTATACCGCGGCCACAGAAAGTGGTGAACGCTGCTTCACCGACCCTATGGATTAATTTGGTCCGACGGGATACTTTACTTACATATTCAACCTTTGATATAGAATTTTTAGTCAGAAAAAATGCTGGCGTTTTCAATACAGTAATTATCAGTTTACTTTTGTTCTTACATTCAGGTATCCCTATGGTGGACCTTCTTGAGTATGCTGTGCCCTCGCCACAACATTTACCTGTAGGAGTCAGCATTGTCTACGATCGACAAAGTCATGTGCACGCATATCAATTTTCCCCCAACGCTCAACATATACACCTCAACGCTAACGCAGTCTTTCAAAACTGTTTATATTTTCCATATGAATTTTCGTATTTCATAACCTATAAAAAAAATTCCATATCTCAAAAAGAACAATGTTTACTATCTCTAATTCAACTGAACAATCCAACGAGACTTATGTCAATAGGGTTGTACAAGGACAGGATTATATTTAGGTACAAACAAAGAAAGTTCTCATTCAAGATGGCGCCTGGTTACCAAGATAGGAAATGGCATACGCTGGGAATCAGCATGGCATCCACAGTACTTTCCGTTACATGGGATTGTCATTTCAAAAGAGAAAAATTTCTGAAGTTTGTATTTCCGGATATTTTGTCAGTAGTAAATTCATCGTTTTTAATAGGACGATGTTCTCTGCATTCATCACTTTTTCAGGTTTGTAAATTTTCTTTAAATAAAATAATTCATTTTATCTAAAGTTGTATATACACATCATCAATCTCTCTGTATTGACAAGTCTTACTGAGGCGTGACCTTTTCAAATGGAAGAGATCATGAACTTCCGGTGCTATTTCCTGCCATTTTAGTAAACAAAAAATATGCTTTTGCTGGTGATTTCAACTTTGATGGCCAGTCTTGGTCTTTGAGAAATATATAACGTTTTTAACATCAAAAGTAAGTAGGCGATAATTAATACTCAAAGTGTTAGTCGCGTTAATTTTAATTTTTAGATTTGTTTATAAAATAAATTAGTCAAGAGTTGCGTCCTTGGTTATTAAAAAAACACAATCCGCAGATTCATAAAAACAAAAAAAACAAAAATTCTTTTGCATCAAGCAATTAATTTGGGATTATAAATAGGTGATTCTTCACGTTTGACATTCACAATCCCTTGTTTTCTTTCGGCAACATCTTTTGGAAATGAAATAAAATTTAATCCACTACATCTTTTCGTACAACCAGTATCGCAGCACAGAGACATGCTTTAAAGCAAATGAACGAATGGAACCGGAAATGTTTTACACTTCAACCTTTATGCATGCATAATATTTAAGACTTGTCAATAGGCTTACAAAAATGTTAAATTCACGTAAAATGTAAACTATAACAATTACTTTAATTACCAAAAAAAAAATAATAATAATTATAGTTTCAGAAACCTTTATATAAATTAGCATAAAAGCATTCATAAGATTACATTTGTGACCAAGTCTTAATCACAAGTACCTTAACTTATTTATAACGTTATTTTGCAGGGATTAGTAAAAAGTGTTTTATTCTTGCCAGGCCGTGATGCTACTGCTCTAGCCTGTTCTGCTAAAGTCTCTCCACACGTGATCTATCCAGTAACAATAGACAACAATGCTGGTAAGTCATTGCTTCAACAAAATATCTTGTTGATTTATGGTTGAGTAAGTTAGTTTTGACATTTATTTTGCGGCAATTTTGTTAAATCTATGTTATTTTACTTTATATTTTTTCATTACATGTACATAGTCGTTTGTTTTTCCACACTTAATTGAAATGTTTCCTTTCTCAACATGTTGGCTACACTGTTTATTAAATAATTTAAACAAGTAATTGAACTATTTCCTTTCTCAACATGTACACTTAGTTTTCTAGAACAAGTAATTGAACTATTTCCTTTCTCAACGTGTACACTTCGTTTTTTAGAACAAGTAATTGAACTGTTTCCTTTCTCAATATGTAACAGTCTATTAAATAATTTAAACACGTAATTTAAATGTTTCCTTTCTCAACATGTACACTTCGTTTTTGTAAAGAACGTAATTGAACTGTTTTCTTTCTTAACATGTACACAGTCTATTCGAACATATACTCTGATGGTGTTTCTGACAAATTCTGTGGTTGGTCAGATGTAGGAAATATAGCCTATGACGTGAATTCAGCACTTCTAAAAGTCTGTGTGAACGGATTATGGAAAGATATTCAACAAAGAGAAAGTAAAGTCCTGATTTATTTATTTTTTACATTGGCTGACCTTCTGAAGTGTTGATTTAAATTAAAATATTCAAGCATCCATTTAAACCAGCGGTTCCCAACCTGTGGGTCGCGACCCCTTTGGGGGTTGAACGACCATTTCATGGGGTCGCCAAGGACCACAACAACATCTACAGAACAGTACTCTTCGATGGCGCCACCTCAGAGCCCACCCCTAGTGTGTAGCGGGGTCAAACAGGGATGTGTCCTGGCACCAGCACTCTTTAGTCTAGACCTGGGAATGGCAACATTTTGATAATAGTCTGCCAAAGTGGGATTTCTAATTCATTTAGTGTGCCAAAAGCCTAAAAGTCACCCTGCTTTAGAACTTATGGAACTATTTCTAATAGAAGTCTGCGGAGTCTTCTGTGTGAAAATATTTTTGTGTAAAAAGTCTGACACGCTTGCCGTAGGTTGCCAATCCCTGGTCTAAAGTCTAAATCTAGACAATTCCTTATTTCTTTATAGTCTTCAAACCTTAAAAATAAGGCTTTATAAAAATTTCACTTGCTTATCATTTATAACTACGATATATTATTAATTGAAGTAAAAGCGTACTAATGAAAACAAACTAGTAGCTAAAAAGGTGTTTCAAAAATTATATTTATAATGTAAAACATTAATTAATTGATTGTTCATTTGACTTATTCTTATCAATTTGAGTACCGGTAGGCCTACTGGTATAAACTTTTTTAAAATGCAAATTGTATAGCAAAAAAATTGTTTACTAAAATCATTCCCCTAGAGACTTAAAATCAGGACTATTATCTCCCTTGATAAGATTAAAAATGACTTTTGTTTTATCTATTTTTATCGGGCTGCCTCACCTTGATTTTTTTTTACAGAAATTAAAAGAATATGGTTTTAAGAATATACCAACATTATATGTTAAATCGTAATAGGGGTCAAAGTACCATTTCATGGGGGTCGCCTAAGACCACCGGAAAATACATATTTTATCAGTCTACAGGCGGGCTCACCCACATGCAGATACATCCACATACGAGCACAGAATAAGTATATTTCTATTCTGTTCATTTCGAGTACCCGGCGTGATGACATCAGCGCACCAACCCCATCACATACCTACTTTAAACAGTTGCGAAAACAGTCGGATGCGCCGAACTACTATTTCAAACTGAAGACAGATGGTTGTCAAGAGGAAAAATTTAAAAACGTGTTTTGAGCTTCGTGATAAACTCAGAACTCTTTAACTTTAACATCAGAAAGCCAGACCGCAGTTCAAAGCACTTTATGGCGATAAAGGTGAACTGCAGAAAATAACTTACTTTGTTGACATCTTTGAAATCTTTAATGAGTAAAATTTATCACTGCAAGGACCAGTATATTTTTGTAACAAACCTTAATTTGTCTGAATAGATCGGATCATTCCAAATAAAACTTTAACTTTGGCATAAAAAATTTGGATGTAAATAAAATGTACATGTTGCTTAACTTATTTGCTTTCTTTGAGGAACATGGCATTACACCAGATAAAAGGATTACGATAATGCTTTTTACGATAATGATTTATTTGAAAGAACACTTGCACATGCTTGAAGACGAAATTTTATCGTACCTTTCAAATTTATCCGACACTTCATTTGCATTTGAAAGAAGGTCATGCGCAGTCAAATTAGAAGATGATCCTAAGACAACACAAGAGAAGTACATTTAATGTATTAACAACTAATTTCTCTACAATGCCAATTACAAAATTCAGGATCAAGTGTTTGCAGTCGTATACTATTCTGTATGAGACTGTGTTGCGCCTTCTTCTCCAACAACTTATCTTTGTGAAAAGGCTTTCCAGTTTGTTGATTATTAAATCTAAATACAGAAGTAGACATGTTGTGAAAGATGATCTTCGTTGTGTAATTCGATGAGAAAGACGCAATCTCAATCTTAGCACTGGCGATGTGTTGTAATTAAAAATAAATATTTCACAATATATAATTTCAAATGGATGTTTGTGAATAAGCACTGTGCTTTAATTATGTTCAATTTTAAACACTGAAAATACATCCCCTATGTGAGATATTTACATTACATTTTATAACAGTAGCACATTACAGTTATATGAGATATTTACATTACATTTTATAATAGTAGCACATTACAGTTAAATGAGATATTTACATTACATTTTATAACAATAGCACATTACAGTTAAATGATATATTTACATTACATTTTATAATAGTAGCCTAGCACATTACAGTTAAATGAGATATTTACATAACATTTTATATTAGTAGCACATTACAGTATTACAGTTATATGAGATATTTACATTACATTTTATAACCGTAGCACATTACAGTTATATGAGATATTTACATTACATTTTATAACAGTAGCACATTACAGTTACATGAGATATTTACATTACATTTTATAACAGTAGCACATTACAGTTACATGAGATATTTACATTACATTTTATAACAGTAGCACATTACAGTTACATGAGATATTTACATTACATTTTATAACAGTAGCACATTACAGTTACATGAGATATTTACATTACATTTTATAACAGTAGCACATTACAGTTACATGAGATATTTACATTACATTTTATAACAGTAGCACATTACAGTTATAAGGTAGCGACAAAAAAAAGTTTATGGTTGGGGGTTGCCATAACGTGAAAAGCCGTATAAAAGAGTCGCGGCATTTAAAAGGTTGAGAACCACTGCTTTAAACCGAACAACATACTGTTTCACTTTTTCATTTGTCAATAGTCAATACTATACTTAACTATAAAATTTTATTTATTAATGCAAATATAATTATAATGAATGTCAAACGAAGCTAAATGAAATAAAATGTAAATATGGAATTAAACTATACATCTATATTCCATTTTCAATGTACTGTGACTGCAGAAAATAAGTAAAGTATCCCATCGAACCAAATTGATCCATAGGGCTGGTGAAGCAGCGTTCGCCAGTTTTTGGGGGATTGTGTGGCCAGCACATTACCCAGTCGCCTTACTTTACTCCCACTAATGTCAGGTAGGTACGTATCAGAGCTGGGTAAACTCAGGGACACCCTTTAGTTCCGGTAACAAATCCTAGCCTTCACCAGGATTCGAACCCTGAACCTTCGGTACGCCAGCCAAAAGGGCTGCAGCGCGGTCATCGTGCCTCACGTTGTAATTACAAACTCATTTAAAATACCAATTTCTTAACAATAAAATTCCATAGACTTTTAACAAAAAGTCTTGAAATTTAGTAGGGCCTAAGTAGGCCTACCCAGGAACGGATGTCGTACCTCTTTATCCATTTCTGATTTAAACTCGAGGCGTGACATATAATATTGTGAGTCAGGGCGTCATTGAGTTCATCTTTTTGAAAATCTAAGAGTTGAGTAAGAGGCTCTCTTAAGTAATTTTTGTATCGTCTACTGAATAGAGGGATAATTCTCTAGTGTGTGTTAGATATTTTAGACCTACTAAAAATGTGTAGTTTCCGATTGACTGTTAATTCATCGTATTGTAAAGACTCATTTTCTGAGTTGTGCTTTAGATTAGGTTTTTTTTCTAGCCTATTCATTATGTTTGTATCTATACGCGACCTTTCGTTGCCCTCTTTCAACCATTTTTTTCACCGAAGTCGTTTTTATGTAAACCAATTGTTTACACTCGTTTCTTTAGCTGCTGTCGTCTTGATTCTCGGAATTTCATACCTTATCCTCTAGACCAGGGTTCGGCAACCTTTTGCTTCTAGTTGTCATTCAAACTAGGATTGTTTTATGGCTCAGCGTGCCCACAGCTTGAAAGTCAAACCGCTTAACTATATTATTTTTATAAGACAAGACAATGTATTTAGTACCGTAGCAAGACAAAGAACAAAAGAAAAGTAGCTTTATAGAGAAAATAATTAAATCGTTTTATAATTAATAACAAATTAACCTGATTGTCATTATCATCTTTTTTAATTTACTGTGACTTCAGAAAGTAAGTAAAGTAACCCGAAGAAACAAATTGATCCATAGTCTGCCTTAGGTTGCCGACCCCTGCTCTAGATCATTAAAAAAAAGTTTCTTTTGCAACTGTTTAATCTTTGTCTACATCCAGTTCAAGAATGACTGCAGCTGTTTAATCCTTGTCTGACATCTAGTTCAAGAATGACTGCAGTTGTTTAAGCCTTGTCTGACATCCAGTTCAAGAATGACTGCAGCTGTTTAAGCCTTGTCTGACATCCAGTTCAATAATGACTGCAGCTGTTTAAGCCTTGTCTCACATCCAGTTCAAGAATGACTGCAGCTGTTTAAGCCTTGTCTGACACCCACTTCAAGAATGCAGCTGTTTAAGCCTTGTCTAACAGCCAGTTCAAGAATGACTGCAGCTGTTTAAGCCTTGATTGCTAAAATCTAGACCTTTTCATCATGCAAGATTTGACTGGAAAATAATCCACTAAAGGAATACTTCGAATACCTCCACAGTTTATAGTTTAGGTTTATAGTCTATTCAGTTTAAGACAGTTAATTCTTTTCCTCAAGCACGCATACTAGCATAGTTTTCTCTTATGTGGCCTAGTAATAGAACACATTTTTTATATCAATTAATTATATGATCCAAAGATATTTTACTGACTTGAAAACTGTTTATGATTTCTCAATACAAATTTATGCACACACAAAAAAATAATTTATTTAAAATCACTTTTTTTCAAAAATTCAAATCCGAACTGCAACACACATGAAGGTCGGTCTGTTACTATTAAATTTTACTAAATGAAATATTTCATTCCAACTCATTTTACAATTACTTTTACTAATTGTATTACAGACCTCCTGTAGTATTAAATTTAAATTAAGTGGTCTCGTTAAAGAGGTTGTAATAAATAACAAACAATATTAATTATTTGTAGCTAACTTAATTAATAAAAATTAAAATAATTTATTTAATAAAACAACCCTTCAGACGATACCAATTTTAAAACAATTTATTTACTAAGTCAAATTAATATCAAAAGAAAAATAGAAAAGAAAAATCAACTCACGAATATCCTTACAACAGAATAAAACAACAATGTAATAATGCGTACAGGTACATAAAAGATACAATACAGCTCTGCCACTGATGCGCTTACAATATGCTTAAACCAAGACTCAAGAATACTACATCGATGTAAAAACTTCTATCTATCACGCGAATCTCCTATATTTATACTATACATGTTAGAGATTTCTGGAATAAAAGTAGGCTAAGAATAACTCACAAAAATTGTCAACATCTCTTTCTAACATGTTCCAGACGGTGAAAGAATGATCTAGGTACACTCTAGTAAACAACAATTCTTGACGCAACAGTAGCAGAGTTCAACTAGAGGTCAAGACTAGGGCCCTGGCAGTGGTGCAGTTAGTTACATAGGAGGGAAACAAAATATAATCTAAGCACATAACAATTGAAATATTACATTCCAACCCATTTTACTATTAAATTTTACTAATTGAAATATTACATTTCAACCCATTTTACTATTAAATTATACTAATTGAAATATTACATTCCAACTCATTTTACAATAAAATTTTACTAACTGAAATATTTCATTCTAACTGATTGTTCTTAAATGTATTAATCTTTTCTACAGAAAGAGCCCGCATAGATTATCTAGTTTCTTATCAAATAATAGGAGATGGACAGAGCTCTTTAGATGTTGAAGTATTTACCATTCCAGGTGAAGGGCAATTTGCTGTTTTTGCCTTGTCTGATTTCCAAGGATTAATTGTAAATAGGTATTTGCTTTATTATTTGTTCTATATGTGTGTGGCATCGAGTAGCTTTTTTAACAAAATCTTTCGCATACACATACATATTAAAATAGGACAAACAATAAATAAACTTTTTGCAAACTAATTATATTTAACACCTCGAAATTCCTTTACAAATTCTTTGTATCACAAAAACTATTTAATTTGTAGAACACGATAAGAAATGTTTCTTAATAAAGCATTTGATATGCAATGGATATTTCTTTCAAAGTGCCAATAGACATTTTAGTTTCAGATCTTTTGTTTAATATGATTCCATATTAATATAGTAACGTATCTAAGAGGGGTGTACGCTCCAGACATTAATAATTAGATGGGCGCCAAGTAATCACTTACCAAAAATATTTTGGTGACAAAAATGTGTTAAATTGTTAGTAACTAAAATCCCAAATAAAACAAAATAATGATTTAGCTTACTAGTAGTCCTAAAGGCAAGATAAAATTATAGAGATGGGTTTCCGATTTCACTCCCTCACACCCCAGTCGCCATTTTCTCCTAGTTACGACACTGATTGGATCACGTAAGAGTAAGAAAGATAACATTATAATATTACAAAGTAGTTGATCATAACACGTAGTTTGATCTAAAGCTGCGGTCCTTGTATGCAATTACGTTATTTAAAAAAAAATATAAACATTGACTTTGCAAAGCAAAGTAAAGTTATCATCATCAAATTTACCAATGGTAAAATGGCAACGGTAAAAATGGCAAATATGGAATATCTGCAGTTGTAATTGAAAGTTTTTGCCTACTTAATGAAGCTAATGGCACACAACGAGGGAGACTCTGTCTTTCATAGAGCAGCGGTTCCCAACCTGTAGGTCGCAGCCGCTTTGGGGATCGCCTAAGACCATTATTGTTTTTGTGATTAATCCCTAAGCTTACTTGTGCTCAATTTGTAACAATAAAAATGTATCCATATCAGATATTTACATTACAATTAATAACAGTAGCAAATTACAGTTATAAGGTAGGGCCAAAAATAACTGTATGGTTGGGAGGTCGCCACAACGTGAGATACTGTATTAAGGGGTCGCGGCATTAGGGAGTTTGGGAATTACTGTTTTAGAGGATCAAGTTAGCGCGGGTTAGGAAATAATTTTGTCAACCTTTCAAAAAATGACATGACCTCTGATCCAACTAAGGTTTCCATGTCATGCACAGTTACCTACTAAATCTTATGGAAAGTAGAGTACATTAAAACCTATAGATTATTCATTTTAAGTTGTTTTTACTATATTTACATCGTATATAAAATGCAGACTCAATGCTCTGTATAATAGTTTTAATATATATATTTCTTAAACATTGTTGATAGATCCAGCGTCTATAAATGGACCAGAGGCAGATTTAAGCTTTATCAATCGCTTCCAACGTTTTCAGCCCAGTCCTTTGAGTACTTTGTTATTCAAGACCAGGTAAAGTTGCACCATAATTATATAGTAAAACTATTACTGATATATAGGTCTAAATCTGTATCACAGTTGGAATAGGCATAGGTGCCAAACTAAGTCTTGTGCCTCTGCACAAAACTAAAATAGGTTCGACTTTTCTAAAAAAAACTATGTCTGAAATTTTATTTTGTGAAGGCTTAATACAGCCCAGAATAAAAAAGTGTTTGAATCACCGATTTATACAAATAATTGGTCCGCCTCCATATTAAATTTGTTTGCACACATTGAGGCTAGAATTGATTACTCCATTCAGACTATTCACTTATGTATATAAGCAAGCTATATGAATATAATTAGAACAAATCTAAACGATAAAAAGGAAGTCAAGTCACTTGAAATGCAATTAGCCTACAGGTCAGTGTTTAGGACATATAATTTTATAGATAAGTGAAAGTCACGCGAAAGCCTATTGATTTTGGCTTCAAGAACGTTACTTCCGTGCCTAATTCATTTTTTTTATAGATCAGTGGTATGAATGAGATGAAATTTATTTACTTATATATATATATATTTTTCTTGTCGTCTATTTATAAAACATTCGTTTTTTAATGGTTTAAGCCTGCTCTTGCCATCTCATGTGCACAATTTCTTCCCCACTCTGTAGCCCCCCCCCCCCCACACACACACTTTATACTAACCCCCTCCCCCTCCCTTCCTTTAACACCCTACCTCCCTCTTAAAAGTAAAATATATGTCATTCGTTTTAAAATGAATTTAACATTTAAATCTATGTTTTATATCAATGCTTAATGTGTCTTATTTTGTTTCCAGTATTTTATTGCCGTTGCTAACTTCGGTGCATCCAATTCTAATCCTACAAACTCCACAATATTTTTATGGAACAAGACAGCCCGAATGTTTGAGACCTACCAAAATATTTTAACCTACACAGCTAGAGATATTGAAGCTTTTCAGATAGACAGCAATTACTACCTTGCTATTGCCAATCACGCTAAAGGTCAGCATTGCACAACTTATTCATTCAATGTCCAATAAAATGTCCGAACATTAGGCAAGAGGTCGGCAACCTATTGATAATAGTGTGCCAAAGTAGGATTTCTAATTCATTCAGCGTGCCAAAAGCCTACAACAAGTTATCCTACTCTTTTCTTGTAGAAGAGACTTACAAGGCCTTACCGGATATCCTCCGCGTGCCACGTCTGGCACGCATTCCGAAGGTTGCCGACCCCAATATATAGGTTTTAATATATAAAGAAACAACAAAGTGAATACAATTTTCTTTGCAGGCGATGACACTAAAATAAATTCATTAATATACAAGTGGTCAAGGAGACGTAAGATGTTTGTTCACCATCAAGACTTGCCAACCATTGGTGCCTACGACTGGACTTACTTTAATGTGGACGGGTATCATTTCCTAGTTGTTGCTAATGCTTTCACTGGGTTAACTACGCTAGTTTTCTCTGTCATCTACATTTGGCAAGAAGAAAAGTGGATCCAGTTTCAAACCTTGGAGGTTTCATTTCTTCATTCATTTCTTATCGTATAATACAGTTTCCTTATCACAGTTAGGCCTTATTATTTGTGACCGTAACGCTGAGTCATATTTTTCCAAATCTCTTTTATTAATTTATATATCTTTCATTGTTTTTCTCTTTTATTGTTTGACTTTTGTATTGTTCGTCTCGTTTATTGTTTGACATTTTTATTGTTTGTCTATTTTATAGTGTGTTGCTTTTATTGTTGGTCTTTTTTTACTGAATTACTTTTTTATTGTTTGTCTCTTTTAATGTTTTTTTTTAAGGTTTGTCTCTTTTATTGCTTGTCTCTTTTATTGTTTGTCTTTTTTTATTGTTTGTCTCTTTTAGTGCATATCTATTAACCTGTATCTTTTAAGGACACGATTTGTTAAAATTACCTCATATTTATTTTACTTCTAGTAAAGGTCGGTTGTTTATGAAAAATTAATTTGAATAACTCTTTTAATAAACAGAAAAGCTTTTAATGATTAGGCCATGTTTATATTTAATAATTTTAGGCCAATACAGCCTAATATTGTAAAATAATTTGTGTTACCTTGTAATAATAAAGAGTATTTTACAAGATTTTATAACATTATGTATTTTTTCTACTTTTGCTTTTAAACCTTTTAATGGATGTTTCTAAATAATAGTTTACACAGTGGCATTGTATAAAGTAGTAAAAATAAATTATGCTAAGGTGTAATTAATTCTCTAAAAAAAAAACTCTTTAAAAATACTTTTTTCTTTTTTTTAACAAACAGACGAATGGTGCAACTGACTGGGAATATTTTACTATCAACAAGGAACATTTTCTTGTTGTAGCTAACGCTTACAATTATGGCAGTCAAAACTTCAGAAATCTGGACAGCTATCGTACAAATTCGACTATATTTAAACTCAACAGAAAGAAACGTGCTTTCACAAAATATCAAGACATTACCACCAACAGGTAAATATTCACAGTTCTGTAGTTGTGGGCCTTCAAAGCTTGCGAAGAGTGCAAATAATTGTAAACCACTGATACCCTCGCATTAAGAGTAGGCCTTCATCGGTGGGTGGACGCTTGGGTAGGTCCCTGTTGCGCTTCCGATGGGCATTGCTTGGACGAGCTCACTAAGCCTTGGTGGGGAGGAAGGAAGAGCAAAAAAAATGATAGTCTCGTCAAGCCCGGTGTCTAAATCACCAGACCTATAGTCTAGTATTTGTACTCACTTCTGTACCCATGGGCGTCAACGCTAGTGACGTGTGTAAACCACCGATACGCTCCCATTAAAAGTACACCGGTGGGCTAACACATAGAGGACTGCCCATGTTGCACATCCGAGATTTTATTGCACCGGCTAGAGCAAGGTTGAGGTGGAAAGGTGAAGGTGGTTGGGGGTGGGGGCGAATATATACCCAAGTTAAACTAACTCTTTCATCTGTTTGTAATTCTTGTTTGTGATGTTTTAAAATTGTATACGTAGTAAAATTGTGGACGTTTCCCTTGGTCCTAACGGGGTCTCCACAATAATATGAAGAAGTAGAAGAAGAGTATTAATATATTATATATCTGAATGTGTCTACCTAATTTTTAATGATTGAACAAATGCAATTTATGAAACATTTTATGAAATAAATAACTCTTACCAGAAGAAGCCAATCAAATACATATGTCATTCCCTTGATCAACCATTATCACCAGTATTTGAGCTGCTTATGCAATTAGTTCGAATCCTGTTGCAGGCTATAATTTTTTCCTTGGTAGGGTGCCCCTGCGTCTGCCCAGCTCTGATGGGTACCTAACACTAGTTGGGGTAAAGTAAAGGCGGCTGGGCATTGTGCTGGCCACACATCCCCTCGTATGCCGTGGCCATAGAAACTGGTAAACGCTGCTTCACCAGCCCTATGATCAATTTGGTCCGAAGGGTACTTTACTTATGCAATTAGTTTATATAAATGGTAGAGAGGTTTGAGTAAATGAACATTAGTACAACGTTCTTGTCATGTCTTTTACAGTGCAATAGACTGGGAGCATTTTACCGTTGGCGGTGATCATTTTCTGATGGTTTCCAACGCACAGAATGGGGGCACAAATGAAAGACTAACATCCATGATGTATCGATGGCAAGGACTGGATCAGTTTGTTCCAATTCATTCTATGTACACACAGCCTAATGCAGATATCGAATATTTCAAAGACAATACTGATATATTTATTTTATTGGCCAACATAAAAGGTTCCGTTGGTGAAGTATTAAAAGTTAAATTTGTCTAAGACTTTATTTAATGTTTAAAAAACGAAAACATGGCGATAAATGAAAAAGTGAGAAATTAATTTTATTACATCTCCACTTTTTTAGTCTACCCAGCTCTAATGGGTACCTGACATTAGTTGGGGTTAAGTAAAGGTGTCTGGGCATTGTGCTGGCCCCCAAATCTTAGTAAGCCGTGGCTACAGAAACTAGTGAACGCTGCTTCACCGGCCCTAATATCAATTTGGTCCGAAGGGTATTTTACTTACTTACTTTCTATGCGTTTATAAGTGTACAGTAAATAGACATATTCATCTTAACTTATCAAAAACTCGAATAAATATTAATTTGTTGCTGTAAATTGTATAGTTTTGTTTAACACTATTACCAGACGTTTTCACGAAACTTGTAAGGAATAAAACAAATATTTCCTTATTTAATGGGCTAGTGGCTACACGCTCGGCCAGCGTACGGAAGGTCCAAGATTCGAATCCTGGTGAAGGCTACGATAGTCCTATATTTACGGGTCTGAAGGGTGTCCCTGAGTCTACTCAGCTCTGATGGGCACATGACATTAGTTGGGGCAAAACTGAAATGCGGATGGGAATTCCGCTAGCTACACAAAACCCAAGTATGCCGTGGCCACGTTAATTTGTGAACGCCGCTTCACATGCCCTATATACATCAACTTGGTCTGATGGGTTACTATTTCTTATTTAGTTATGGTACATTTTAGTACAAAAACTTCACAAAGTTATGTTTGTTTTAATTATAAAGCAGATCTGTCCACTATAATTGACAAATTTATTTTTATTTTTTTTATTTTTTTGTTGTTGGAATAGTTTTATCGGGATTAACAAAGAGAAATTGTTTGTATTAATAAACGTTTAATCTTCGAAAATATAAATTTTAATGCTCGGGATTTAAAGTTAAAAATGAATTAATTATCATTAGAAATAATTTTATGAAGGCGTTTATTTGTTTTAAATTATATGCCACCTATTAAGTATATTAGGTCATTGTTATTTAAACGAAGATATGGCGCATGACCTTTCTGTTTTGATGAAGTCACACGTGTAAAAAATATCCACGCTCAAAGCTAAGCAAGGAAAAAAATAGTAAGCTTAGACTTAGGCTACATGTGCCAATAAATTACTTTACATCACAGAAAAATCCATTTTCGTAGGCCTTCCTTCTAATAATTAATTACTTTAAAAAAAAATACATTTTAAATGCATGGATTTTTTTTTAGAATTGCACTAAAAAAAAACATTTTACATTTTTTTTCCCTAGCGATATTTGAATATTATGTTCAAATTTGGTCAAAGAACCTAATATCGTGTGCGCAAAGTCAATATATTTTAAATACTTTTATAAATCGTCAACTATTTTACTCTTTTTATTATCGAATTTGAATGCAAACTGTTTAATGCGATGAATAATGCAAGATTCAATGGCTTGTGGATTCTACCGTAAAAACGTAGGCCTATAGAATGTGACTTTTTGATAGCCTTTTCTATATACAAAGAGTGAATGAATTTATTATATCATTAAACTAGTTGGTTGTAACATAACTTGTATTCATGTAAGTGAGTAGCTTGAAAAAAAAATGAAATTTGAGAATACTTCTCGTTATTTTATTTTGTTGCTTTTGAATGTAAAATACCGACAAAAACAAAAAGATAGAAGTAAGGGAGATAACTTCAACAAATTTTATTAAAAAGTTCAAAGGATTAGGCCTAATGAGCAAAGGTTTAATTCGATATGATAACGGAAAGTGGGTGAAAACTCAATTTCAATTGGCCCAGCGGTGGAAGGAAAGAAGGATGGACAGAGATTGTATAAAGCTTGATTAAATTGATTAAAATAAAGGGATTATACATATTTAAAAGTAATTTGAAGGAAGTAGTAAGACTTATACTGAAAATAGCCTACTGTCTGTACTATAATATTTATTTATTTGTTTAATAACGTACATTTTTTTGGCTTATTAAACACTATTGATTGAATTGTGTAAATGGCTTTTGTGATTTAAAGTTGTGATTTTGTCACTAACCAAACACCATCAACAATTTAACAAACTAATACACAAGCCCCCTTAAGAAAAAAAAACAAAATACATAAATTGTAAGGGTCCCGCAAATAACAATTTAACAGTTTTTTTATATACAGAAAAACTGGCTTAATAATAAATAGTATCATCTCTTGCTATGTGGTGGCACATTGGCCTGAGTGGCCCAGCAGCAGCGCATTTGGCTGATATTCCGAAGGTCCTGGTTTAAATTGTGGTTAAAGTTAGGATTTGTTCCAATGTCTGGAGGATGTCCCTGAGTCTACCCAGCTCTGATGGGTACCTGACCTTAGTTGGGATTTAAGTAAAGGCGGCTGTGCATAGTGCTGGTCACACAACCTAGTATGCCGTGGCCACAGAAACTGGTGAACGCTGCTTCACCGGCCCTATGGATCAAAACATTGCAGTTTCAACATTATGCCTAGTATAGAGATGAAACGTGTTAATTGAGAGGCTAAAATAGATAGAGGAAAAATTAATAAAAAGAAAAAAAAAAGGCTAAAAGCCATATAAAAGTTTAGTCTAAATACCAAGAAGCTAGAAAATATTTGCAGTCTCAAAATATTTTTGTTAAAGAAATGAACTAATTTGGCGCAATTAAAAGGAACTTAATTAAATCATTTCAACACACTGATACAAAGACGCACATCATAGGTGCTGCCTAATTTATAATTAATAAGGACCACAATGAATTGTACAAAAAGTGGGAAGAAAAAATGAAAGCTTGCCAACACTAAAGACACGACAACACAGTCAAATAAAGAAGTATACGTTTATATCAAGTCTTCAATGAAGGTCACCCCACAAACAACATCAAACAAACAGTAAAAGAAAATGGCACGCATTCACTAAATCAATGTCAAGAATTAAAAACATTACAATTCATACAAAACCAAACTATCGACGATTTCGGAAAAAAAAACATGCGGAAACACTCTTTACGGACTTTACCTTGGATGTTTTACAAAAACAATCATGTTTCATATCCTACTCACTGGCTACCTATAAAATATAAAATAAAAGTTAGGACTATGCTCTATAAAAGCCTTCATGGTCAATCTCTACAGTACATCTTCTTATTTAACATCATATATTAACATCAATATATAACATCAATATTATTTCTTATATTATCTTAATTATTAGGCCTATATTATTCAATATTAACAATAAATCATTGAATGTTAACTACAAGGCACACAAGTTCTCTATAAATGTATGTTTTTAAAAAAAATAGAATCACTTGTTTTACGAAAGTAAAAATCATTTACGTCTTCAAGAAAATAAAAATAGCCTACAAGAGTAAACCACTGATCTATAAAAATCAGTGGGAGTGAACCGACAAGAAAAGTTTTAAACTTTGCGCAAAACTGAACTATAATAGCTAGACCTATATAAACAAAAAATATACAAGTGGTTACTAACCGCAAGCTGTCTACAAGAAATAAAATATTTATGGCCTATGTTTGACTCTTGTAAATTTCTTACCACACATAAAAGAATTAAAATCAAAATGTAAAAAAAAAATAAAAAATAAATAAATAAATAAAAATACTAACCTACAAACCGAATGTGGGAAAGAAGACAAAGAGCCGTCTAAAAATGATATGTCAGAAAGCACATTATACTTAAAAATGATTGACCCTGTAAATCATAGGTTCTCAACTTTTTTCGGTTCGCCAACTCCTTTTACAATTTTTGTTTGCGCTCATATCTCCAATCCTTCCCCCCCCCCCCCCCCAAAAAAAAAAAAAAGAAAACAAGTAAATTTATGAGACAAATTTCTCTAGGCCGACGAGGCTTGTATGCGTTTGTTTTTTAAGATCTCAGTAAGAAGTGAAAAGAAAAAGCTTGTTTCTTTGTTTTGTTTTTTTAAATAAATAATAGAACAAATTGACTACGCAAGACTTGGGGGAGCTATCATCTCCTACCAAGCGCGTCCCCAGGTGGCGGATATGGGAATGACCTTTAGATATAAGGGTTAGACGTGAATATTTGTGAATATAAGTGAATACTGAATAAGCGACCACGGACCAACTGGTTTGCTGTTATGGAGAGTGAGGTGGGGTATCCCGTGGTAGCATTAGGATACTCTTTAAAAAAAATGCCTCATAAATCCAAGGAAATGACTGCAAAAAGGCGATCATAGAGCGCTCTAAATCTAATCCCGGATAGATGAGGCCGTTGCTAGGAACAGCAGTCATCTAGGAGAGAAAACTTTTTTTTAATCTATTGCTGCCTTGCAATCGATCTTGGTTGATCAAAGGCTATGGAAGCACACCCAAAAAGAAAAGCAGGCTGGAGTCGAAGAACACGGGCCAACTGGCGCAAAGCTCGTCGGCACGAAATCCTCAAAATGATGGACAAGTATTGGACTTGTCTAAATCCTCCAAATTATTACTTTTGAGAACGAAGAAGAAGAACTTAGCAAGAGGTTTTTAAAAAATATATAGTAAAGTAAAGCTTGTGTTTATAGCAGTTTGTCTCAGCTTGGTTCAATTATAATTATCCAAACCCTTGGTTTACCACGCTCCATCACTTGTAACTTGCTTAGCTCTTTTGACACTAGAGTGGTAGCAGCACTAAATCCACGTTCCAATGCGTATGGTGATGGAATTGCAATAAAAAAATGTTGCCAAAAAACCATACACCTGCAGAAAATGATGGTTTGTGCCCTTACAACCAAAAGTCGTGATTATGGCCTATTTCTTACAAATTTCCGTTTTATTTTTTCATTTATTGTTAATTCAATCAATTACTCTTGCAATTCTAAAGACATGCCTGATTTTAATTCTTCTCTATTGGAAAGGAGGTTCTTAAAAAGCAATTAGGAATTTGCATGTTAATAAAATAATGTCATGAAATTGACTATTGAACTTCAAGTGCTTGAGGTAGGCCTATTGACAATATGTAAGTAAGCTTATGTCATCATCCGTTTTCTACACATAGATGTAATATCTCCGCGTCTAAAGTTATGTTTGTAGGCCTACACAAGAAGTTTTGATATAAATGCTAAAATAACACTCTATGTTTCAATCAAATTGAGGTGATCTCCATACAGTTGAATTTTTTTTAACTTTTAAAAATCAATTAAATATACGATATCATTTTTCATTTTTACTCCCTTTATTTTAAGTTGCAATGTCTGCAATCGTCCGTCAATCGTGCGTGGTGCAAAACTTTGCTTCGATTTTTCGACCACTTCCCGTGGTCCGATCGAGCTGAAATTTGGACAGCAAATTTGTGGCGCCTAACAATACATCCTATCAAATTTTCAGTTAAAACGACTTAATAATACTACACTTATGACAATATTCATTTCTTAAAAGGAATGTATAAGAAATATTTTAATTTCGCGTTAAAAATGCCTGTGAAACTTTTTATACTTTTTCGGCGCAAAGCTAGAAAAAAAAAATTATGCGCTACGATTATTTTTAGAACAATTCATACGGAGTAAGGAGATATTTTTGAGATTTGCGACACAGATATTTTTTCTGTACGTTTCATTTGCAGTAGTCAATCAATGGGCTTTATTCACAAGTCCTTAGCGATAGCAGCTTGGTCACGTGATCGGACCAAAACATACCAATAATGGCGTCTTTCGCCTCTATTTTATCTGCATCAATGCTTATTAAAAACATTGAATTTAGAGACATTATATAACAGCAAAGATGTCTTAAACACTGCACATGGGTGAGATTATAACATATCCACATGAACATGGTTTTTAAAAGCCAAGCATTGTTTAATCATGGAGAGATTTAGGCCTATTGGGTGATGACTTTCGAAGCGACAGTCGACACTATCGACATCGAAGTATAGGCCTACAGAATTACAAAGTACGACTTGTAATGGACCTTAATGGTATAATTACCATATGTATGAATAGTGGAAGCAACATTAAAGGAAAGGTCTGAATAAAATGTGAACAGCATAGGCCTACTCGACAATTCAGGAAAAGTAGGTATTACTTTTAAGACTTTGTCTTCCTTATTTTTATTAAGTTCCATTAAAATAGTACAAGATAATAAGAGAAAGTTGACAGTTTAGTTAACGTAAATACTTTACTAAAGTGTAAAGTAAAGTAAATTGTAGGCATAGCCTACATGAAAATAAACTGATTTAAGACCGACATATGGGGACTTACTTTATTTCATTTGATGAAATTATTTAGCCATATTATTATAATCATCATATTTGAGTCATTTAGTCTGGTATGATGATTTAGACTTTTGGATTAGTGTTTTTTTGTGTGTGTCACATTTCGTGATATATTGTAGGTTTAATTTGTCATTGATAGGATAGTATATCCCCCATTTACTATATTATAGTTATAGTCCTATCCTATAGTCTAGCCTATATATAGGCATAAGATAACATATAATTAAGCCTAGTATTAGTAAATATTCATTGGCATGCTGCAGCTGGTATATATAGAGGCTATATTTTGGCTATAGATCTATCAGCACCACTGCTTTGAATAGTCTTATAACAGTTTTTAATGCTATATAAAATTAAAACTATTCAAAATACAAATGTAAAGCTTGATGCCAGTAGCCTTATAGACTATAGGACATAGGCCTATAGTAGTATTGTAGGATTCTATTGTAGGATGAAGTCCAATAAACATTTTGGTGTGGTGGCTATAAAGACCTATATATTAATATGATATAAAAATAATTGACTTTTTTTTATTCTGTAGATATAGGCCTAGGCTATGTAATACCTATATATTTTTTAGTTAATATTTTTTCATGTAACAGAATATTCCTTCCTTCAACTTCAACATTTGAAATATGCTTCAATTCAGATAAAAATGCTATAACTATAAGTATAGGGTAAAGTAAAGGAGGTTCTGGATAGTGCTGGCCACATAATCAAATAGTATGCCGTGGCAACGTAAACTGTTGAATGCTGCTTCATCTGGCCTTTGGATCAATTTGGTGCAACAATTAGTTTATTTTAGGCCTCTTGAATTAATAAAAAAAATATATAAATATAATATATTTATTTATGACATGTTACTTGTTCCCCCCCCCCCCCCCCCCCCCCCCATCGCAAACAGGTAATTGAAGCAGAATGTCAAGGCAGGGTGGATGAAGACAGCTTGTTGCAAGTACATGTTGGACTGTTTAGCTGCAGTATAATCCTAGAGGAAAAGGAATTTCATATGTTGCACACTTAGGCAACCCACCTCTATACATGACATCAGTCTACTGTTAAAAATAAATTCTATATTTAATTTCATCACATATTTTGTTGTAATTTATGTTTAATTGCTAATTATATTAATATATATTTATATTTTAACTTACAAAAAAATTAAAAAAGAATCATAAAATATTTTCATAAAATATTTTTCAATATTTTTATTTTATTTAATACATTTAAAGAATCAAAGGCTAATGTCAGCACATCTTCCTTGCAAAATACATCATTGACTATCCTTTACTGGATGCAATTGAAACACAGTCTCCTTCAACAGCACATGGTTACATTTTCTTTAATTAAGCAGTGTCAATGTCAACAACTGATGCAGGACTTTTTCTCATGTCTGGCAGCTAACATCATTTTGTATTAGATGATCCCCATGGACATTTTGTTTCCATTGATTGATACATTCAGTCTAAATAGAAAAAAAAATACTTTTATAAAACAACATATTAATATTTAGGCTAAATCATAAATGTTCACTTTCCAAAATTTACTACAGTACCAGTACATAGTTTTCAATATATTACTTATAAAATAAAATTACATAAAATTATAAAACATATAATCATACCCAAACATTGAACATATGTATGTTGATTATTCTTATAGAAATGCAATGGAAGTAAATAAAATTTAGTTAGCTATTTCATTTCATTAGTGTAAATAATTTTAGATCCATTCAAAATAAGCATAATGAACCAAATTTTACACTAAAAGAAAAAAAAATTACCAAAATTCATAATATGTCTATTTAATTATGCTTATGGGTCAATGGTATGTGATGAAAATGACTATGAAATGCTCCAGATTTTAGTTGTACTGGTACTCATTTAACATTAACATGTAAGGTTGAAGAAAAAACACATTACCGGGTACCCGGTAATATTAATTTAATTTAAACATTCAATACAATCAGTTATTTTTATATGGTTGATGATTCCAAGTAATTCCAATATTCCCCCATCAGTTTAACCATTTTAATTGATTGAAACTTCTTGTGCATCCCCTTCCTATCTAAAAATCAATTCAGGTTAAACACACAAGTATAAAATACACAGTAATTGCAAAAATACTGCTCAGTTCTTTATTTACTTTTATTAAATTAGGTGACAACATTGTTTTATGGTTACTGTACCACTTTAACAACAAGAGTAATTGATGTAAAATGGATTCATTCTGTACATAGAAGGCCTAAATTTTATTAGTTCTGTATAGACCTATATCTCTTAATATTTATATCCGATTGACTGAGATGCCTACATCTAAGCCTAAACTATATTAATATTTGTAAGTATTTATGAGGCTAATAATATATTATTATATAATAATATCATCAATTATTCATTATAAATGCATATATATATTAGATCTTTATCATATCATAGTAGCTCTAATGTTAATATAATAATAATAATGCTTGCCTTAAGTCTAATCCATAATGTAGGCCTATAGGCCGCTATTATTAATAATAGGCCTATAGGGTCTTATACTTATATGAGTATATGAGGATTACTTATTTTAATTATAATATGAACTATAGGTCTATGCACAGGGATGTGTCTAATGTTCATCCGAGGCAATGCACTAGCCCCAGCTCTACTCTAGGCTAAGCGGCTAAGCATATAATACTAATACTAAACAGAATATACTCACTATAGTTATATAGGCTACACAGTTCATATCATATGTATAGAGTCTAAGCCTAATCAATATATAATATAATTATGGAAATATACATGGGCTTACAATATGATAGGCATATAGTCATAAAGGGCCTATAGTTATAGTTAGCCTATGTATAACCTATAACTATAGTATAGTGTATAGGCTTAAATGTAGTAGGATTAATGATTACCCTTTAGCATACTTAGCTTAGCCTAAAGATTCTTTAGTAAAGACTAAGCTCATGCCTAAGTCTAATTTAAATAATTGAATATAGCCAATATAGGGCTGACCGCCTAACCTATAAATATATATATTGATAATATATATTATATAAATATTAGCCTAATAACTGAGGTTAGTTAGCTTTTCATTAGCCTAGCAGATAGCAAATATCGTATTGGATTGCATTATAATTAATAATAATTAAAATAGCCTACTCATTATCATTATGTGGGCAATATGAATATGTGTAGTGTAGGCCTAGGCTAGGCTATATGTAGTAGGCCTATATGAAGTATGTGTAGGCCTACACCACAAGCCGTTTATTATATTTTATAACAATAACATTACGTTGGTCTTCATTAATTGGCAATTAATGAGTTGTATTAGCTAACCACACATAAAAATTGCCTAAGCGAATGATTTTATGAAATCATTTTATCATTGACTTAAGATTAAAAAAAATCTAAATCAATGGCAAGTACACTTACCGTCGCTTAGGCCTACCACTAATACCAGTGTCGCCAGTGATCAGTGAAACTAGTGAAAGGTTGAAACCAGGAAGTCTCAGTCTTCGTCTTCGAAGTGTTTGGAACATAATATACTCTGTTATTTTGCCTTCTTTTGGCATGCCATGCATTAAGGAAGTTTGTATCTATCAGTGGATATCGATGAAAGCATAGTTTCGTTTTCTTTTATGAAGATTTAACGTCGGAATTGGATCACACTAAGAAAACTTCTTATAATTTCACCATTAAAAAAAACACTTCCTGGATTGATCACGTGACCCGGAAATACTTATGCATAAAGCCAATTATTTAATTACATGATGGTAAACTTAGTTTGCAAATAAAGGGAGTATGATAAAAACTGTGTTTTTATGGTTTTCTTGTTATTTGATTTTTTTTTAAAGAAATGTATTTGCTTTCCAAAAAAAACAACACTTGCACTAATTCAAAGAATTATACAAAATAATATTATATTTAAAAAGACACCTTTTGATGTCAAGTGCACCTATGTGTGCAGTAGCAAACGACTGTAGTCCGTGTCGTTCTCAATGCAAAGCTGTCTAAAGAATTTATCATTGAATGTAGGCTATTGCTTCTGATTTGTTAATTGCACTAATTATGTATTGTAGGAGTCAGCAACGTTTTTCTAATAGTGTGCCAAACTAGGATTTCTAAATCATTCAGTGTGCCGAGAGCCTGAAAGACAACCTGCTCTATTATACTTTTTAAAATGATTATTGTTTTGGAAAATTAATTTAACTCCGTAGCAAGACCAATGCCAAAAGCAAAGGAGATTTATAGAGAAAATCGTTAATCCGTTTTATATTTTGTACAAAATTAACGTGTTTATGATTATCATCCTTTTTATTTGCATTTATATCAAACACAATTTTTTATCACTAAACTTTCACATTTATAGTAATTATTGTCTAAACAATGTCATTTGGAAGACAAGATGAGGATCTAACTCATGTTTATATTAATTATACTTTTATCTCAGTTTAACTGAGATGTCCTTGTGTTATCAAGAACATTAATAGAGCTTCAAACTACATTTAAGTAAAGTAAATACATTGTAATCATACAAACTGAGTAGTTAATGTAATGTTTAAAAGTATACATATACAGTCTTTGGTCATATAATATTAATATAATTTTTAATTACTTTTTACAATTTGATTTTTCCTAAGTTATAAATTGTAAGCCATTTTTTCTTTGATAAAAGAAACTTTTTAGAAATATTAGCGCAAATAAAACAGTTTCATTATCTCCCTTTAATTTAAAAAAAAGTTTCCACATTTGATTCAATAGTGAAGCCAAATAAGTTATGTTTTGTAATATAACAAATATTACTGATTAATTATTATTTCTTTATATAATTTTTTTTATGGTATTTATTACAAGATTAAATTATTAGAGAAGTAAAATTAATTTGCGTAAAATTTGTAAATAAACATTTCCTGTATTAATTATCTTATCTTATAGGCCCTACATTAGGCCTACAGATGCTCCTTGCAAAAAGAAGATTATTGCGTCCTACGCTCATCAGTGGTCCAACAATTTGTTTTAAAATTAATTATATTTTTTTTTAATTAAAGAAAAATAGCATAACAACTCTTTTAAATGAAGCCGGCTGGTCCAGCGGTTAGATCACCGGACTGTCAACCAAAAACCAACTGACAGGGCGCAGGTTCTAGCCCTGCCACCGGTGGATCCCTGTCGCCCTGCAGGAGTTTTGGGCCTAGTGGACGTAATAATCTTCTATCTAGAAGGAACGTCTGTAAACTTATAAGATAAATGTAATCAATTAATTATCAATTAAATGAGCGGCTTGTCTTGAATTCTCTTCGCTAATTGTCAGATATATATTTAGTCACTTCTGAGTGGTCAAGTGTAGGTGACATCTTTGTATGCTTACACAATAGCTTTCAAGTGCGATAAAATATGTCGTTGTAACTGTGTAAGTTGAACCAAAAGCTGAAAGTAGAAAAGCGAATGCCTTGCAGTTGAGAATAGCAGATGACTTTCCTAAGAAGGCTTCCTTGGGGAATGGGGAGATTTGTGATGCCCATTTTTTAACGGTTTAAAATTCAACGTGCTGCATTTTAAAATCGCCAATATCCCTCCACTTTAAAATATCTACATCTAAGAAGATTGTAGTAAGATCAAACCAGTTAGGCTTGATGTGGTATGAAAAAATGGTTAGAAAACTCCGCTTTGAATGCTTTGATGCACGTCTGGAATAGCTCATCTATCATTAATATTTGCCTTAACATAGGAATGTATAGGTAAGTAAATGTTTTGAAATTGATTTCTCGCCAAAATATGTCCAGTTTCAATTCAAATCCATTCCAGTGGTCCTTGTCCTTGTAAATGCAAGTTCAATTCAATGAAATGTGACGCTCAATTCAGAAACATTGGCTTCAGCTGTCAGTTTTGCTAATTCAGAACCGAAAATGTTGGAGTTTTTTTTAAATAATAATAATAATTTTACAGCCCTGCTATAAACAAACATAATGTAAGCTTAGAGCGTGTTTAACATACAACTATGAACACGGATATTATTCTAGGTTAGGTGACAGATCTAATTGATGATTTTTAAAAAAGGCAAATCAAATAAATGTAGCATTAACCGACACAATACATAAGTAAGACAGTAGGGGTCTAAAACATGTTAAATGTTATCTAAGGTCAATATTGAAATAATAAGTTTTTAAGTTCTTTTTGAAAGTAACAGTAGAGGTTGTTCGCCTGAGTTGAATGGGAACTAGATTCCACACCTTTGGACCGGATACTGAGAAGGCTATTGAAGGTCTTTTGCCTGTCTTAAAAAATCACTCTGCCGCCAATTAATTGGCACATACTTCTTTAGTCTAAATATCCGGTACAAAATCAATTCATCGTCGAGGGAGGAATGTATTTGTTTCGAAAAAGTCTTCTAGTACAAGTAATGTAGATTCGCATTTAGTGTCATGTATTTGTTTTTTTGAGATGCTGGTTTGACAATGTTAAGTAGGCCTATTGGACAGGGCTGCAGTTGACTCAACTATTGACAAACGTGCAAGATAGGCAAAAGTGGAGAAAGTTGACTGCTGGGGTGTCCATTCGCTTCCGCCAACAACCACAACGGTCATGGGATTGATGATGATTTATTTCTTAGCGAAATGAGCACATTTTCTCTACTATGATAAAAAATATGAGCAGAAAGTAAAGCTTGATTGTCTGCAAGCGTGGACTCATCATGTTGTAACGAAAATTTTGAACTTAAGTTTTAAGGTTTGCCCCCAATCACACACTGTATTCTAATTTAAAGAATTTGCCATTTCATATATTCGTCTCTGCTCAATGTTTTTAGGTTAGCCTACTCAACGTATTTTTCTAGTTATACATAAGTTCCTATGTAGGCTACTAGGCCTATATGAAAGGTACAAAATATATTGTCTTCTTTTAAGTGTATGTTAACCCATTTTTGACATTTGCACTCTACCAAAGTGCAATAACTTGCTTCCATTTTTTGTTAGCTTACAGAATACATTTGTATTATATAATTAAAATAATGGTTTTTTTTTCTATTCTGGACATATGTCTCTATGTTATTTATCATCTTAAAAGTCATTTCCATTGCGGACTATAAAACAGAAATGCCCCTTACAAGATGCGTCTGGCTTTGTTAAAGGTATCGAGGTTCAATTAATTTTCAACTGGACAACCACAACTTGCTTGTCGTTCAACGGAAGGACAATTATGGCAACAGACTGTGACCCTGTTGTACTACTAGTACTATCAAGGAGATGGTCTCGTTAACAATAAAGACACATCATGATTGATCAGCCTGACCTAAACAGACAGTGCAGTGCCACAAAGGGAGGCGTGGATAGGGCTGACCAAAACATCAAAACGTACACATTTCTGTGAAAACCAAAAAGTGGTGTTAACATTTTTACTCTCATACCTTAGAGATTGCTTTGAAGAATGCTTGGTTACTACACAGTAAAGGGCATGCTGCTGAAGTTATTGATCTTTTGGCCTTTTATCGTAGTAAAGTATCCAATAGTGTCTGCGTGTCCGCATGATGAATGGTATTCCAAGGAATCCACCATCCACACCACAGTTTTATAGGGTCGGTGACAGGGTCATGTTAGATATGAATGGACACCTTTCTGATGACTCCTCTGTACAAAAACGATTTGCAAAATGCCATCGCAATACTAGAAAAAATATGCCTATTTTCCTTCATCGTTTCAATCTTTATCATGGAGTTGCCTATATCCTACACAAAGATTTAGTAATAAGAGAAAACTCGATGGATAGATATTAATTTTCAATTTAAATGTTTTTTCATGCTTCAAGAAGAAGCCTAAGGAAAATTAAGTAGCCTATTTTAAATATTTTTAGAAAAAAACAACAACAACAGTGTTTACCGCTATACGTTGTTTTCAATTAAAAAAAGGGGAGGTAACATCCACAAAATCAATAAGCTTAGTCTAAATGCCTCTGTTCTGGTTTATCTCTTTATTATGTTTTATTCTTCCAATACAAAAATAACATTTTCAATATGCCCAATAGTGGGCCAATAGCAAGCATTTAATGCATTTATCATTAGAAAACCCAGTAGCCCATTCATGTTCATTGCACTCCTCTGGAGTGCATCTCAACACACTAGGCCTACCCATCCGTGTCCCTGCACTCTCACAGAGTACCCCCTGTAACTTTCGAAGAAAACAAAAAACAATCATAACACATGTAGGGCTACTACCCACTTTTTGATGCATTCTAATTCTAACTTGGAAACACGCAAAAAGCGATGTAAACTTAGTGCGATATATATTTTGAGTCTGCGCCTCCGTCAAAACAAAACGACTTGAGCCTTTTTAATTTACTTTAAAAATAATAACACATTGTTAACAAAAAAAAACTTTTAATTATTTGATTGATAAATTACTCAATAATGAAACATTCTAAATACACGTAGTATGTAAATTATAATATGAACGGGCATAACACAACACAAAGCTATGTAGGCTACTCTGTATGTTGATACAATATTATATAGTTCAGTGGCTAGCCCTGGTTTAGAAACATCCTGTGACCTGAGTTGAGATAGACGCCCCTTTATATATTTTTATTTTATGTAATGGTATAATTAAAGTTAAAGATACGTAGTCTTAGACCGTTTAAATATGCTTAAGTATTTATAAACATTTTATGACTTTTTTGAAGCATGACTAAAATTCGACAGCTATGATGCGATCTCGATCGTTTCAATTAATTCACAATACTGACGAAAAGGAACAAATAGAACCCGTCAGGGTAAGCGTACTTAGACGGTCTTATACTAAACTAAGACTAAGTTACTCTATTAAAGTTAAAGACTATTAGAGTCTATTACTTTTACGTACCTACTATTACTTTAAATTAAAAGTAATTTTAGTCAATTTATTTAGTCTACTTATTACAAGTATACTAGTTAAGACCTAACTATAGTTATAGCTTATAATGCCTATCTATAGGCAGTATAGGCCTATAGCCTGCCTATACTCCTATAGGCCTACGGTGCCTATACCTGGGCCTGGAGTCTGGACTATCTATAGGCCTACCACAAATGCCACAAACATAAACTGAAAACCCTATCGACTATCGGATGACTAATGCTGAGGCTTCCTTATAAATACTTATAATAAAATACAAGGGACACTGGGTACTTATGGATCCAATTGGTTCGACGGGTGTATAATAATAATATATATGATTATTTATCTTTTTTTTTACTCTGACTCTGGTTGTCCTAGTTTGAAGAGCAGGTATTTCAGCAGGTTGACAAAGTACTTTCTCATTGGTCATGTTTCACTCTTGTACTTGTACATGGTCACTGATTTTTAAACACAATTTATGTTATTTCCAAAGCACTAAGCATAAAACTGTAAATATAACAGAATAATAAATCACTTGACTTATTACAAAATTTAGAGACTATAATGTTTCTAGGTTTATCTTGCAGTTTCCTGCACTCAGAGGATCATTAGGTGCTGATATTTGTGTATTAGCAAAAGACAGGGGAATTTTAACAAGTCCTGAAGAAACAAAAAGACGCAGAGCGATTCGATTACTGCGCAACTATGATAAAACATGGGGATTCACTCTTCAGGTCAGTCAAACTAATTGTTAAAACATGGGTGCAGTACACTAGCTAGACTGCAATATTATGTGCTAGGTGAAGTAGCCTACAGTAGCTTGACTGCAATATTATTATGTGCTAAGTGAAGTACACTAGCTAGACTGCAATATTATAGGCTAAGTAAAGTACACTAGCTAGACTGCAATATATTATGTGCTATATTTTTGTTATGATTGTGGAAAATCTGACTCAATAAAAAAATTGTACTTTTAAGTTGGCAAATATATTTTGTGTTTTTAGTAATTATTAGTATATTAATATAAAATAACAATTACAATGAGACCCTCTTTAATCAAACTTACTAAAATATTTTTATATGCAAGTTCATAGAACTGACTTTATTTATTTGCAACTTCAAATCATTTAATAATATTGTGTCGATTTCAAGATGATTAAATGACAGGTGACATTAATCAGAAACATATTCGGTAATAAACAATTATTTTTGAAAACTTTTTTTAGACGTATGGTATACGCAACAAAAGAAGTGGAGAAATTGAGATCATGACGTATGTTGATTATGTAGAATTAAACGGACCTGCTTGGAGAGCTGGCATGCAACAAGGTTAATATATTTCTTCTTAAATATAACTACAGTGGAATTTCAGTATACAAATTACAACCTTCATCTGTTCCAGACCCTTGGACGTAAACCAAACAGGATGTATACCAAAGACATTCCTTTACAATAAATAAAGAGTACATAATTATGGAATGTCAGCACATGAAGACATTTCTTCTTCTGTTAGCCAGTCTGCAGAGCTGTTAGCTCTCTTGCAGTCAATGCCAGACTAACATATTTACATGTCTTTTTCATTTGTTCCATATTGCTATATAGTGTGTTGGTAATGATAGATTGAGAGGGGAGCAGAGTGTATATGAGGTAGGTTAGCTCAGGGCATTCAAGCTGGAAGTGGTCCACAGTTTCTAGTGAGCAGGTGTCTGCAGTTAGGTGGGTGAGTTGGGATTATTCTATTTAGGTGTGAGTTGAGTGCTATATAATATATCCTGATCTCAACTGGAATATAGTGCATTGTTCTTTGAGGAGGAACATCAGAAAGAGGAAATGGGGTTGGATAGGGCACACCTTATGCAAACCGCCAGCCAATGTCACCAGGAAGGCACTGAAGTGGAACCCCCAACACAAAGCAAACAAAAAAGAGGCCGCCCAAGAAATACCTGGCAATGTGAACTTGAGGCACACACTGCAAAAATGGGGTACAACTGGAACCAACTAGAAAGAATGTCTTAGGACAGAGTGACTCTAAAGATCTGTGGATGGCGGCCCGTACCCCAGCTGGGGTGACAGGCAATGATGATGATGATAGATCTGTGGATGGCGGCCCGTACCCCAGCTGGGGTGACAGGCAATGATGATGATGATAGATCTGTGGATGGCGGCCCGTACCCCAGCTGGGGTGACAGGCAATGATGATGATGATAGATCTGTGGATGGCGGCCCGTACCCCAGCTGGGGTGACAGGCAATGATGATGATGATAGATCTGTGGATGGCGGCCCGTACCCCAGCTGGGGTGACTGGCAATGATGATGATGATAGATCTGTGGATGGCGGCCCGTACCCCAGCTGGGGTTACAGGCAATGATGATGATGATAGCATCTATTTTAGAAAGATTTTTTTATACCTAGCATCAGTACAATTTAGTTTGCATATTGTATGTATAAAAATGTGTTCATAGTGCATTCAGAATTTTTTTAATTTAATATGATTATGACCAAGAGATTGTGTTGAGCTTTTTTCTAGTCTTATCTAAATGTTTCTATTACTCATTTGAGTCATTTTCCTTCCACCTTCTAAGATCAGGGTTCTCACACAGTCTGGAAAAGTCTGGAATTAAAAAAATCAAGGCCTGGACAACCTTGTATATTGGCATTTTAGCCTGGAAAAATAGCCTGTCAGCCTGGAAATTTATCTAAATCTATATTTATATCTAAATTTATTAAAAAATGAAGGTCAGACAAAAAACGCCAATCCCATTTTTATACGCCATTAACGCCCACTGACCGAGCCTTAGATTAATACCTCATTCACGCAATATTTAGGTCACTTAGGGGGAGGGCGTGTGACCATTTTCCAGTTTGGCTCTTATAGCCTTGAAATAGTCTGGAAACAGCCTTGAATTTTTTTTGGATAAAAAATGTGAGAACCCTGTAGGATGTTCAGAAATTGTCCTTCTATCATCTTCTGAACTTAAACCTTTATAAGGTGCTCAGAGCTGTATTTGCTGGTTGTTAGTTGTTGTTTTGAAAAGAAGTTATTTCTAGTCTACCTGTGTATTGTCCTTTTATATCTTAAAAAAATATTTTATAACAGAAAATATAACTTTTTTTTTTTGTAAATATATTATTCATTGCTTTTACAGGTGATATTATTCATTGCTTTTACAGGTGATATTATTCATTGCTTTTACAGGTGATATTATTCATTGCTTTTACAGGTGATATTATTCATTGCTTTTACAGGTGATATTATTCATTGCTTTTACAGGTGATATTATTCATTGCTTTTACAGGTGATATTATTCATTGCTTTTACAGGTGATATTATTCATTGCTTTTACAGGTGATATTATTCATTGCTTTTACAGGTGATATTATTCATTGCTTTTACAGGTGATATTATTCATTGCTTTTACAGGTGATATTATTCATTGCTTTTACAGGTGATATTATTCATTGCTTTTACAGGTGATATTATTCATTGCTTTTACAGGTGATATTATTCATTGCTTTTACAGGTGATATTATTCTCTCTGTTAATGGAGAAAGTGTTGAAAATGCCTCACATCATGATTTGGTTTTGAAAATTAAAAAAAGTGGATTAGACCTAAGGTAAGTTTATTGGTTACTCAAGAAATTCAAGTTCTGTACTGCCACATTATATACAATACTATGATTACATTGGTTTTTGTAGCAATGCTAATAAATCCATATTTCGTCTTGTAGGCTGGTGGTACTTTTTGAAAACTGCTGTACAAAGGTAGATCTACATGAACGATACCTAAAGTTAAAGGTTAGCATTAAATGTTATACAACACATTTATGTATTTATAAAGTAAGGTATCCTATCCACACTATACAAGAAGAATGTTTGATTAACACAAAGGATGTCAGAGTTTGGACATCTTCCTAAGCCAGGACAAAGTTATGGGGCACAGTTTCCGAGCAGCAGCTCATTTGGCAAGCATACTGAAGGATCTGGGTTTGAATCCTGGTGAAGGCTAGGATTAGTTCTCAGGATGGCTGGGCATTGTGCTGGCCATACAGTCCTCTAGTTACAGCCTTACTATGAATTCAGTATAAAGTAAATTAGCCATTCTACACCATACATGAGTACTGTTTGTTAGGGGTCAAGGGGTAAGATTTCAATTTCGTAGCTATAACCTGATTGCAATAGTTCAACCATTTCTGTAACACAAAAATACCACCCTCATGATGTCAAACTTAATTGATTCATAAAAATATCATCTGTAAAAATGTGTATGTTTTTGTTGCTTTTAGCCACAGCAGAAGGGAAAAGTACAAAAAATGGTCTTATTTTTAACTTCTTTAAATCGGTTTATCACTTTAAATTATAAAGCAAAGTAGCTCAAGCTATATATGATCTATATATCATCACTCATTACTTTCTCTTCAACAATTATCAGCTTTGATTGGTACACCAATCAAAACATGAGATTTCTTTCAAATTTTGTAATAAAACCTGCATCTTCAATTTTTTTGACCTAAATACTGTTGATAATTGGGGAGAACCCCTATAATCTTTTTTTTTTTTTTTACAATTCTGTACCTTATTTTTTCTAAAATGTAATATACATTTGCTTTATGGCTTTGTTGAAATTGTGCCATTTTAATCTGGGCACTTATTACTACAACTTGTTCTATCCGGATTTCAGTATTAGTTGTTTAATTTGTATATCATTAATATTCTAAAGTAATTTGTCTTAACAATTTATTTTTTTTCTGTCAGAAACTTTTACAGGTTAAGATGAAAGAGTTGCATCATTTAGAAGAAGAGGAAAAAAAGTTAACTGGAGGTACAGTCTTTTTGAGGAAAGATTCTCTGAGACAATCAACAACCAGTTCCGTGTGCAGTGATTGGGATACTTACAGTGAGATGATTTATTTGCCACACCATGTCCTCCCTAATAAGATCAAATTTGATCTGATGACATGTGAATCATCCTCCACTAGCCTCCACTCTGATGATACGTCTAACAAAAACTACAGCAGCATCCATGCACAAGCTGTTTTAAAAGAATCATCTTCTACTCATGGTGAGGTTAAAATTTACAAACTGTCAGCCTCTTTTAATAGTTCTATAATCTATACATATATGAAGTTGTTTGTGAGTGTCCATTCTGATTCCCATTATTGATTAATTTAAAGACCTACCGGTAATTACCTATACTTAAAATATATTTTTTTCTATAATAAAAAAGATTTGTTTAGTTCTTCTAATTGTTTTCAAAAAGCAAAAAAATTAGAAGTATACACTATTGTTTTTATAGTATAAGACTTGACTATATAAATTTATAGGTTAACATAACATAAACATATTAAAACACTTAACATGCCAAATTCGACTAAAGTCGAATTTACAAAAGTCTTTCTGTATGCCAAATTCGACTTTAGTCGAAAATCATGGTGGTCTTTAAAAAATGGTTCAAAATCTTAACCTAATAGTCCATGGTACAGAGTTTGGATCTTGTACCATTACTGGCATGACTATATTGACCTCAATCATCAGTCTTTTCTGTATTATTATTTGTAGGGGTCACATCGCGAAGCGTCCGTTATAACTTTACATGACAGTACTAATATACGAATGAAGGATTAACTTTGACTAGAAGAAAAAATAAATTCTCACTATTTACATGAGAGACAAACGTAAAGTTGTAATCGGCTTTGTGAATAACGTAAAAGCACTCTTTCCTTCAACGGATGAATTATGTGACGTCACATACTTTGATGACGCGTTATGGCTTTGATGTACAATATATAGAATGGCGTCTATGTTACATGTACTGTATTATATTGTTAATGATTGTTGATGTTGATCTTGGTACTGAAACCGTTTCTGTGTCCTGTTAGGTTCAGTCTACGGCTTGTTCTTATGTACATGTGTTTTTATGTGCCCTTATATAATTACAACGTGTTCTTGTGTAAATGTGTTTATATGTCCCCTGTTGTGTTTACAGCGTGTTCTTGTGTGAATGTGTTTTATGTGCCCAGTTTTATTTACAGAGTGTTCTTGTGTGAATTTGAAATATATTTTTTCTATTATCATTACATGTATTGACTTTTACTCTAAATTAAATTGAGCTATGGATGATTCGATTGTTTCTCGTTATGATTCCGATTCGGGTGATGAATATAATTATGACAGTTGTGATTTAGAGGATAATAATAATTTAGATTTAGAAAGTGATTCAGATGGTGAGATTGATTTTGCCTAAGAAATCATTGCTATTTCTAGCTCCAATGTACCTTCTCGCATTGATGACAAAACGGTTGAGAGGCGTAAAGGTAGCATTGCAACAAAACAGCTTATTCTGACTGGGAAGTGCTAGGAATGATTTTGTTGACCTCAAAACGAATAGCTGTCCTCATTCAACAGTAGACAATGTGTTCTTGCAGATGTTAACAAATTTTGGGGCTGTTGATTTTTTCCCGATACTCTAATGAAACACATTATGAACAAGTTATGAATGAATGTCAAATGAGAAAAATGTGAATGATGGATCCCACCGCATTTCTTGCTCTTCATGTAGCGATGGGCTTGTGCAGCAAATCATCAATAGATGGTTAGTGGGCTACAGGACTTTGGCTCACATGCCATTTTACTTCAGTGATGGGGAGAAATAGATACCAAATTATAAACTCGTGTCTTCATTTCAATGGATATGATCCGCTCTTCAAGCTGCGATCGTCATTGGACAATAAGCCTCCACTATACCGACAAGTTTATGGACCAGGACAACTCTTTCAATTTATGAGTCTATGGTGACAGTCAAAGGACGTTGTTTGTTCAAACACTGCATCTCATCTATGACAACTAAATGGGGCGTAAAGGCATTCCTGTTCTCTGATTCCAAGTTATTCTACTATTGTGGTTTATAATTTACACAGGGAAAAAGACTTTCATAGGAAGAAGGCAATAATTTTATCTGATTTACAGATAAGAGTGAAAAGGCCACATCATCTACACAGACAATTACATCATCATATTTATGCTAGTTCAAAGGTGAAAAACTAGGCACAAAATTATTGAAAATTCAAAGTCTTATCCAAAAGAACTCAAGGAAAAAAAAGGTAAACAGGTGATCCTCCTATCTTTGCTGAATCGAATTACTTGATGTCACAAAGTTTCAAGATCGCAAACGTCTGTTTTACATGTTTCTATCAACTGTGGGAGGCAATACAACTACAGTAAAGCGTGTGCGAGACAGAAAATTACCAGAGGGTTACAGAAAAATATATTTAAAAAAATTACCAGAATTACAATGATCACAAGGGTGGTGTTGATCAGTTTGACCAAATGAAGGTTAGCTATTGCTATCCTCACAAATCAATCAGGTCGTTCCACTCAATCTTTCATTATACAAAGAAGTAACTTTGATAAATAAATGGACTTATTGGTTATAGATAAACAAGAACGCTTCCATGACAGCTAAAAAAAATTTAGCGAACTGGTACTTGAATCCCTTATTGAGAACCAAGTCACTAGGCAGTGACGAAAGAGCACTGCTACTGCCCCGACCCTTAACATTGATGAGAGTCTAACTGCACGTCCATTTCCCAATATATAAAGTCATAACTTACAAACCATACTGTCTTGTTTGTAAATCCTGCAATAAAAAAATTCAAACAATATATGTCTTTATATTTGCAACGTCCATCTCTGCATTGTGCCAGGTTGTTTTTATCTGTACCATACAACAGTGAATTATATCATTGATGGACGCTACAGCAGTAAATTAGTATAATGTATTGTTTAAAAACTGTGTAGTTCTGCACAATTGTTTCTATTTGTATTTTGATTTTATATTGATTCTTATATTTGTTTTCGAAGCAGTAAATTAATCTTTTGTTGGTGCTCTAATTAAATTGTATAAATGTATAATGTTTAGTTTATCTTTGATATATAATCTAGGTTAAGTTACACACTAAATTTGTTCAATAAAAATTTTTCACTTGAAATAGACCTTCAAGGACTAGTTCTTTCTTTTATAGGTTTATTACCATATTGCTTAAAAACTGCACGAGAAAAACAATGCCTAAAAAATATTAGATTTTTCTAAAAATGTCACAAACTCAAGATGGCTGCTTAAGTCACGTGGCGCAAATTTGCATGAGAATTCAATTTTCCAATGTGGTATTATATTCTACATATATGGTAAGATTTCATTCCTCAGTAGTGACTAATTGCATATTTATATATGAATAAATAGTCTAACCAGTTTTGGTGAAGTGACAGAAAATTGAAAAAAAATCGTTTCACAATTCATTGGCAAAACAAGGGGCGAAACGAAATAAAAATATTTTTTTATTGATTTTTTATTGTCGAATTTTGTTTTTAGATTCAGCATTTTCTACTGACTATGTTTCTATGCTGTAGCTGTGCACTCATATTTGTCAATGGTTCTCAAAGACGAAAAAAAGTGGACATAAGTACACATTTTTCTATAAATCTCACAATTTCAAGATGGCCGCCATGGTCACGTGACACCAATTTGCATGGAAACGTTATTTTTTAGTATGTTCATCTGTTTTACATATATGGTAGAAATTTCACAAGTCGATATTGAACTGTTACCGATTTGTACATATTCAAAGATACTAACCAGTTTTGGTAAACTAGCTGAAAATTGAGTAAAATCGTTTCAGAATTAATGGGCAAAGCAAGGGGCAAATCGGAATAAAAACTACTTTTTTTATTGTTAAATTTGTTTTTTCTACTTAGTGTGGTCTACTAGCTATGTTGTTATACTGTAATAGTGCACTCATATTTGCCGATGGTTCTCAAAGAAGAAAAAAAGTTGACACAAGTACATATTTTTCTATAAATGTCACAAATTCAAGATGGCCGCCATTGTCACGTGACACCAATTTGCATGAAAACGTTTTTTTTAGTATGGTATTCTGTTTTACATCTATGGTAGAGATTTCACAAATCGATATTGAACTGTTACCGATTCGTACATATTCAAAGATACTAACCAGTTTTGGTAAACTTGCTGAAAATTGAACAAAATCGATTCGAAATGCATGGGCAAAACAAGGGGCAAATTGGAATAAAAACTACTTTTTTATTGTTGAATTTGATTTTTTTACTTAGTGTGGTATACTAGCTATGTTGCTATGCTGTAACAGTGCACTCATATTTGCCGATGGTTCTCAAAGAAGAAAAAAAGTGGACACAAGAACATATTTTTCTATAAATGTCACAAATTCAAGATGGCCGCCATGGTCACGTGTCACTAATTTGCATGAAAACTTTATTTTTAAGTATGGTATTATGTTTTACATATATGGTAAAGATTTCATGCTTCCACATAAGTCCATTAATTTTTCATTAATTTTTAAACACCACACTCTAATTTTGTGAAATTACCAAAAAACAAGTTGGCAGTGGAGCACATTTTGCGTAAAAAACCTTTGGCATGTTAAGTGTTAAAACCAATTTGCCTAAATCTGTGTAACTAAATTAATCATTATCATTATTGTGTTTTTTATATATGAATATACATATATATAACAAGGCTGTTGTGTCGATTTCAATACCCATGGTAACTTGACTTTATTGACTTGTATTTAACTTTGGCTAATTGTATACTTATAGTGTATAGTGTATAGTGGTTAGAATCCCCCACCTATCCTGTAGGTGAGCTTGGTTTGATTTCATGCAGGGAAGTTTGGTTTCCTAATTGTTTTCAATAAGTAACAAACTAAGAATTATATTTGATGTATTATTGTTTTCTTATCATAAGGCTTGATTTACCATATGAATAATATAAGATAACACATATAATATAGTTAAATAATTATAATTTTTAGGTCTAGCATAATATAACATAAAGATACCAATCTGTCTAAATCTGTAATCTAGATTAATCATTAGTTCATCATAATCTTGTTATATAACTTTAAATTTGTATATGTTATCTATATAAGGAGCTTAAATTTAAAGCTGAAAGTAGGCTCTCTATGTCATTTGCTCTTCAATGTAATTGTTACTCCGGGCAACGCCGGGTAATTTAGCTAGTTAATTATAGCTAAACAGTTCTAACAAAACCATTACTTTCCCAAATATAGATCCCAAAAGAGATGATTATACCAATACAGAATTCTACCCAAATGTGGCTGCTGATCAGAGAAGTTCTTCAGAATATTGTCAAGTGACCAGAACATTGGATATTCCTTATTACACATGTGAAACAATATTGAAAGAGAAATGTGTTAGCAATAACAGTTCTAGCTCTGTCAACTCCCTTGACAAGTCTTGGGATATAACTTATGAACATCATGTTTTATCTGGTGATCAAGATTCAAAGGAAAACTTGTCAGCACTTCAAAAGTTTGAAGATGGTATTTTAGTTAATGATGCCACACTTTCATCAAGATTGTGACTTCTGTCCAAGAATATTTATTAAAATGTGATGATTAATATGTATTTCTTAAGTAATTTATTTATTTATTCTTAGATATTGAAGGCACTGTATTATTTTGCCTTTGAAAGTGATATTTTAGCTAATGATGCCACACTTTCATAAATATTGTGACTTTGTTACAAGGGTAATCATACAATTGTGAATGATTAATGTATGTATTTCATAAGTAATTTATTTATTAACTATTAGATATTGAGGGCACAGTATTATTTTGCTTGTCTAAATAATAACAAAGCCTATCGTCAATCTGCTGTTGCCCTTTTGTTTCATTTATTTAGCTATTACTTTTTATTTCATACAATTTTATTATTTTATCTTAACTAGTGAGTAAGTTTTGAGCAAGATAATCGTAGGTTGACTCTTTAAGGATACTTGACTTATAAGTTTACAGACATTCCTTCTAAATAGAAGATTATTGCATCCTAGGCCCAAAACTCCTGCAGGGCAGCAGGAATCATTCAGGGGTTGTCATGTTGACAGTTCAGTTTACTAACCACATGCCCAGCCAGCCTCTCAAAATATCATTATACCAGGATACCATTACCTTAAAGCATTGCAGTTTAGTATTAGTTGTCTTTACTAAAAGACATGATTTTTTCATGGCTGTCAACAGTAATTTGGCATTACTCAAGTTGTATATATCACCAGTATCAGTGATGCAGAATTACCTGGCCAACATTTTATATAAAAAGCTTTCGTATGCAAAAATTATTTTTAAAAATATATCATTTGTATGACACACTTTTCTACAAGTCCAAAGGCTTAAAGAAACCAACCTCACAATTGTAAATCAAATGATGAATGCCTACAAGAAAAGTTGGTAGAGACTAGATCTAATGAGCCTAATATATTAAAATCGTCTGCCACAAACCACTAAGAATGTTACAGAAATCTTGTCTTTGTTGTTATTTATGGTCATTCCATTTTGTTGTGTTTGTTGTTTTACATTTAAAGAATACACATTTTTTGTACATTTTATCCTACAAAAGGCAGTGTAACGTTCAAGTTATAGTGTGACATATATCTGTGAATCACATACGAAAACCACTTAAATAACCCTAATCTTATGGTACTACCTATACGATGGTGCGGCTTATATACTTAATATACGAGTATACAAGGCCATCTCTGCATTACTAGGTTTAACCCTTCCCGTACCGACCTACTTCTATCTATGCTGCCTTTAGGTCCGCTATATACGCGCCCGGGACTGTAAGGGTTAAATTATGGACCTAAGAGTGTAAAGGGGCCTACTTGAATTTCTCACTCAAGTCAGTTTCAATTTTTTTCAGCTTGGCTAAAAGGATATGTAGTGGAAAACAAGGCCTCCTATTCTACTTTAATTATTTAAAACTTGTCAGCACACTATCTGGAACAAATATTTTGTGAACTACTCTTAGTCTTTGGTAGGGGTTGAAATATAAAGTTTTTTTTTATTTTTCCTGTTATGGTTGGTCCTTTTCAAATCTAGATCTTTGTTTATTATATTTCAATTTTTTTTTTATGTTTAAAAGCAACAAGATTATGTCAATCTTATGTTGGTTCTATCACATGTAGGAATATTAATAAAGCAATTTTTTTCCAAAACCTGTTAACATTTGGAGAAATCCAATTTTTTTAACTGATAGCAGTTTTTTTTTCAATTATACAAGGTTCATAAGGTTTTAGGGAAAATGTTGACAGTTTGAGAAAACTGACCAAAGCTTTGTACATTTTGCTTTAATGGAGAGAGCATGAAAAGTATTTATAAAAAGAAAACTATAACTTATTTATTATAATGTAATATGAGAAGTTCTTTAATTATATTTTATTTTTTTATGGAGGATTATTATAAAGATGTTTCAATAACTTGTAAGAATACTGATAAAAATTCACAAATTAAATGCTTAATTTGGAAAATGTACTACCAGTTAACTCTATGACAATTTACACTTACCACAGTAATAATTTGTTTGTGATTTTTTTTTGTAAAGTTTGGGAAAGATTCAGGGAAAAGTTACTAATTTTTAAATGATCTCACAAGAGAACATTTATACCAAAATAACAAATTGAAGAACCTCCCCCCCCCCTTTCCGAAAAAAAAGAAGATATTCATAATTCATACTTACTTAGTGGATAGCTGGGAAATTATTGATAAAAATAAATTCTAAGTCTAATTAGTGTTAGTGTTAGCAAGGCATTTAATACAAACTTAACAAAATACAAATTGAACATGCTTCTCAAAAAATCTTTTTTTTCCAGACCAACAAAATCTGGGCCATATTTGACATTGGTTATCTCTTTCAAAGCTAAATACCAGTAGTCTCATTTGTGTTTATCATTTAATAACAACCCTAATTACAATGTTGTGTAAACCAGTTTAGATGTATACATGCTGAAATATTCTACTGTGATTTAATTCTAGTTTTGAGGTTAGATTTAGGATAATTAACACTGTTGTGATAAATAAAGAAACAAAAGTTATAAAAACAAAACAACTTATTCATTTATTACCTTGCTAAATATGTAACAGGCTTCTAAACATTAATCTCTATAATCTACTAACATTAAAAACTGTTTTCATTTAAAAAATTCAACATTTAAACATATCCCCCAAAAAATTATTTGTTAACACATTGTAATAAAATTTATGAAATAGAACAAACTTGCTCACATTTGGGTACCATTGAAATTACTGGCTTTGTTAGTTGCTGGTAATAAGAAATATGTGAACGTGTTTGATGATGCAATTATAAAAAAGAACATGATAAATATCACTAAATAAAATAAAACTATTTTACCATGGGAGAGTGTTACAGTCAATGTGTAATCTTTGATTTAATTGACATGTGTTTTTTTCCTTTGATACTAAAGATAAGATTAACACAGTGTCAAATAAATGATATTAGTATTAACACTTCTATTTTAAATGGGCAAGTACCAAGACTAAACTGTTGTTTAAAGTTTCCTTTTTTAAACGTATATGGCTCACAAAGTGTGTGAAGAAGAATTGTTACATGGAAGATAAATGGAAGAAAGATTCACATTTTAACACCTATCATGTATTAATTTGAATTCAGTTGATGTCTATGATCCTAATGTGGGACCTACACTTACTCAATGCTGGGACACAAACTTATATGCCCTCGAGTTTTGAGAACAAAAATCTTTATGTTGTCACATTAGGTTTGTAAAAACAACGCTACAATACTTGAATCCATCCCTTACCATTCAATATTGGTGGCACTAATATATTTATTACAGGAACAATTTTGTCATGATGGGGAGATGGGTTGAAAAAGGGTTTCACAGAATACCTCACAAGCAATGGGTTTTAAAGCAAAATGCCACTTGGATGTCAGCTTGAATTATAATTTAATAATATGTATGTATGCTTCAGACATCTTAAAATATAAAAGCATTGAAAATAAATACAAAAAATAATAACATTTTTCTGTATGAAAAACTAGATACAGTCCTGTCTTTAAAATCTTTAAATTTAAAACTTAAAGTTTATACTATTTGATTAAACATTAAGATATTATATGAGCATTTTCACTGTTACGAGTCAATTTACATTGAAGGACATTTTTCTCACATAATACATATGCTTTAATATTCTTGTAGCCAATCTATTACATTGACTGGGATAAGAAAACATGGGATTTGATTAATCACAAAGCAAAGATGCTAATTGTAAAATTATTTTTAAAAAAAAAGCATGATAAAACTCTTCAATCTTAATATAATGAACAAAAAAAGTCAAGTTAAAATCAATTATACTGATTTACTGATACTATTAAAAAGAGAAAAGTAATTAGACCTCTTGTAAATAATACATCTTTACATTGACAACCAAAATTTTACAATTAGTCATTTATAGTAGTAAAAAAAATTAAGTACAGGTTAAAAATGAATCCTAATATAAAAACAAAATATAAATAAAAGCCTATGCCACTGATTCCCTTTCAAATAAATATTTATAGAAAATGTGAAAGAAAACCTGTCAAAACCTGTCAAATCCAACCAAACAAACAAAAGATATCGCTCCATTTCAATAAACAGGCACCTTTTTATTGAAAAAAATTAACTTTTTAAAAATTATGATTTTAAAGACTTATCATCTTTTGGCATGAAGCTGTACAAATTCTCTGACTTTAAGCTTGAAGGATTCCTGAAATATGGAATCAAGACATTATTATTTATTTTAGCTTCCATTAGTTTTCCAAACAGCCATCTTTGGTAACTCACATGTGAATTAGGGATCATGCTATCACAATAAAATTATTATATATTAGCTCTCAAGTTTAATAATATGGTTATAGATTCTTGATTTAATTGTCATAAAGTGATGGACATCCCCTAAATATATATATATAGTTGAACATCAGAGACAACATATAATACTGTTATATCATATTGATTCATTTAAATAATATAACTTTTTACCTTATCTCTGGCATAATGCTCTGCTGCTTCAACATTAAGTGGGTCATCAAAATTTAAAAGATCCTGAGGGAAAAAATTTAAAAAAATGTAAATTATAAGGAAAACAAAACATTGGTGCAAAAAAACTGACACATTCATTTCTTCTTTGTGCTCATCTCAGTGTAGCCATTTGGGATATTATTAAATGTCATGTTCATGTCATATTCTGAACAATTCTCCAATTGCAAAATCTTTTATGTAATTCCAAGACAAATTTAGTCTCAACTACTGTATTTGGTCTCTAAATAATGCGAAGCAGGACGTTTGGGCGCAGCCGTTTTGGCGCTACCGTTTTGGCGCGGCGGACGTTTTGGCGCAGGACGTTTTGGCCCGATGGACAGAAAACACATCACATCATTTAATCAAATTAACTTAAAAACTTCATTTGATGAAAACAATATTTTTTGTATAATAAATGAAATAAATATGAAATAAAAACATAATAAAACCATGTATATATTGCATTATTAAATTTTAATAACTTAGTTTTTTATAAACTGATTGAATAATATATAATGTAAATAATGACCAATAATGTAATAATATTAAAAATTGACAACTGAAACTGCTTATATGCCGCTCCCAATCTAGATAACGACAACCAAATAATTATATCTGATTTGTACGCATGTTGTTAACTGGACGCGATGACCACTCCTCATTGACCATTCGAAATTAAAAAAGTTTATTTTTATCTTTTTACTACCCACCCAGTATTCTAAAACATCCATTGTTATCATTAATTATCTGACCATCTTGTCTACGATTGACCCTAGTTTTAATCACTCACAACTATTTTACAACAGTCAAGTTTTTTTAAAGGTGTGGCCACTGAGTTACTTCATGAACATGTGTAGTTATTAGCATTTTGTTGAAAGACTAGCACGCGTAATTTTCACATATAGGCCTAACGTTATAGGGTTTGAATAAAAAAAAACAACTAACAACATCCTTATTAAGACGACATATACATAAACAGAATAATAGATAAGCATTTTATGCCCACAAATAGATACTTAAGTCTTTATGCATATATAAAAAAACAAAGTTTTTAAAGTTTAAGTCCTATAAATGCATTAAAGTAAACCTACATCGTTTTAAATTATTATTATTTATTATTAGTTTTATTTATTATACAACAAACAAAAATGTTTTTTAAAATTATTTCCTCGCGCCAAAACGTCCCGTGCCAAAACGGTCCCACCAAAACGGCTGCGCCAAAACGTCTTTGCTCTTAGCTACTATATTAGGTCTAAAGTGACGTATTTGTCCTCAACTAATGTTTTTGGTCTCAACTACTGTAACATTTAGTCAAAGAATTATACTTTTTTTTTTTTACAGAAACAGGAACAAACATAAAAAATATATCCAAGCAATTTGATAAGTTCCAGATCACCAAGGTATTGAAAACTTTTGCTACATGGGCAGTTAATTTTTTTTTAATTGGTCACCTTGTAGGAGATGCAACAGTTCTTTGTGTTGCCAACAATGTTATTTTATCACAACTTTAATTTACCAAACTAAAACAAAGACTGCATAATTGGCACTAAAGCGATTTCACCAACTATGTTAACACTTTATTTTGACATTAAATGTTTAGACCTTGTATAAATTACTAAAATCCTATAGCAAATATTCCTGCTAATCTGGCATGGATGCAATGGATGGGACACTTGTGCCACATGTAGGAAGAATAGGCCTAATGCTTAAATACTGTCTACTAAAGACCGATAACTATGTGCCTAGGATCATATTTAAAGCAAAAGAGGATTGGGTATAACACCAGAGGAAAGTTTGGGTGGAAAAAACAAAGGTGGAAAAACCAGCAAGTGATGACTTTTGAATGCATTCTATGTTAGCAGGTTGAGTGAGCTTCACCACCAACATCTTTCAAAATGTAAAGAACCTTCTCCTCAATCTTCAGACTCAAAGGATCATTGGAAAAACATAACGTAAATAACTAACATAACATAAATAACTAATATAACATAAATAACTAACATAATATAAATAACTAATATAACATAAATAACTAACATAACATAAATAACTAATAAAACATAAATAACTAATATAATATAAATAACTAACATAACATAAATAACTAAAAGCTCGTATTAATTTGAGACATGGCCAAGTACAAAAGAGATTTATGAACTTTTAAGTATGTTTTAACACCTTCTTCAAAGTAAATCCAGATTTTAATCAAAACTATTTTTAATTTATTTATACATGTTTATTTCTCCACATTTTATAAAGGCTTATTAAACCATGGTCTTGTGCAGGTTTATAATTGTACTTGTCTTTCCATCATAATTCTTTGGTCCAATTTATTTTTAGTCTGCAGTTTATTACAGCTGAGATTACTGGATATCTATTTAATTTTATTATCCTATCAAACCAGGCTGAGGTGATTTCAATTGACCACTTAAAAAAAAACAACTTCATTTAATTTTCTGTTTTACTATACCTCTGTATCTTTTATTGACAGTAATTAAAACCTTCTAAAAAATAACTAATTTACAACTTTATTCTAAAACTTCATACAAAGAGATAAAAATAAATTGAAAAAAAATCTAATTTAATGAGTCATGTTATCCTCCTACACAATATCTTTTCTCAAAATGAGAACACATTTTCATATTTTCTCAATAAAGCAATAAAAAAAAAAATTTTCAAGGTTTTGATAAAACATTCTGACAATCTATAAACATTTACTTACAGTAAATAATGAATTTAGACCCCAAATTACATCTTTCAATTTTCTTGTGGGCGCCCAACCTAGATAAAGCAAAGCCAAATTTTTATAATATAAATATTACAGAAAAAATAAAGAAAATGAATTGCCAAAGAACATTTTAAAAAACACTCTTTAAAAAAATTGATATAAATTCTGAGGATATACTTAATGAGCTTATTCACTGATCAGTAAGTAGTAATGAATAGAACTAAATTTTAAGTCAAGAACAGGGAATTTTGATGTTTTTACAAAGGAGCAATAAAAGTCAGCATACAAAAGGCTCACTAAAAACTATTGCAATGAATCAATTAATTTTTAGATTTTACAAATGTATTTTTATGAGAGGATCAAAATGGCTAATAAGTTATTTCCTAATAATGAAAACGTTAAGTATATTTCATACTGCCCAAGGAACCGATGCATTGTCAGCAAAGCTGATTCCTTACTAGCAAAAAATAATGTAAAAAAGGGGGTTCTGGGTCATTTTTGAGATTTTGATAGATTTATAATGTTGAATTTAAACATCTGTGAAATTTCAAATTTAAAATATTTCCAAAATGTATTTTATGATGCTATTTAATTTAGAAAAGTAATATGTCTTTTTCTTCTTCTTCTTTTAGCCATTCTGCAGAGCAGTTTGCTCTCTTGTATCAATGCCAGACGCACCGGCATTGTTATTCTGGGTTTTTCTTTGTGGCTTTTTTTCAAACCCTGCAGTTCGAGAGAGTTTTTGGTTCTGCGCCCAGCAGCTGCATGTGGTACTCCAGGAAAGGACTACATTGAGTCAGGGCTGAGGTACATAAAAAAAGTAACGCTCTATTGATTTCTAATTTTCATTGTTCTTTTTACTTTCTGCTGTAATGAAATTTATCAATTGTTTGACAAGCTTGTAGGTTACCCTTTAATATGATTGATTTAAGTATGGTTAATTCAAAGTACTTTGAGAGGAATGAGTATATTGAATAACTAGAACATTTCAGAAAGAAAATCTTAAAATGTATTAACTCACCCATACTATCATATGAACTTTGACGAAGAAGACTAAGACATACTTCACCAACTTCAGTAATATTAGGATGGTAGAGCTTTGTATTACAAATGACTTTTGGAGGCTGTAAACAGAGAAAATGACTTCTACAGTTTGGAGAGTAAAAGTGAAAGATAATTATATCTGGCTTGACTAAAATTGTATGGAAATAAAAATACAAAAAAATTATTTGCACATCTTTGTGCTTGCAAAAATGTCTCATACAATAACTAACAATACAGAAAGTCTGAGTACAGTAAGTCAGGAGAAGTATTTTGAAATGGTATTCTAAACGTAGAGAAACATGGACAACAACCTTGACTATACTTTTTTTTTTTATGATTCTCTTTTTTAATTACCGGTAAGTAGCAAGTATCTTATATATTTAAAAAAAAAAAATATTTTCAAGCTGATAAATAATTGCTTTTCAATTGTTAATACTAATAGATCAATGGACATTTTTTTTTTCTACCTAAAATATGTTGACTTCTTGCTGCAAGGAAAGTATTTTTTTGACCTAGATATCTGTTTTTTATGGAAATTTGAATTAGGTCTAAATGTAATGAAGTATTTTTTTATAGCCTGCCAAAATTATGGGATTGAATCCCACGCTCTGATTGTATGAACTTTTTGTTCAGACATATTATTTACACATAAGCCTATCAAATTACTCAAAATATTCTAACCACACAAAGAAATACTTTAGAAAGTAAATCTAGGACACTGATGCATATAAATTTGATTATGTCTTCATTACTAATAGTTTTATTCTTCAAAGAAAAAAAAATTATATTGAGTATACATGTACAGATGCAGACTTAAAACAAAGGTTTAAATTTTCAACTTTAAAATATTTAAAACTTATTTTGTCACCATATTTAGATAGGTTGAGATTATTCAAAGTTTTCAACTCCAACTATGGGACAAATGTGGGCATATGTAAGAGCAGCATCCAGAGTTCTTCATCTATTAAAGAGCCTTGCCCATTCACATCCACACAATATATCTACTGCTTTAGAATACATTCTTTTGGGTTGTTTTTTTTCATCTAAATGTTTAGAGCTTCTTTTATCCATGAGTAAAAAAAAGATAATGACAAGAACCAAACTATGAAAAAATGGATGGAGTTGCCATTGTGGTAAATAGGGATTGTTGAAAAGTATGAATGTAACAGGCATATCTGGAACGGGGCAGCTGCATACCACTATCTAATAAATTTATGTCACTGTATCTTGTCAAGATGTAAAGACAAATATATTTTTGGAATTTTCGTTAGCATGCTGAATGACTTTGCAACATTTCTTAATCACTTTATTTTGTATAGATTGCAGAGTGCTGTTGTACATTTCGCAATTTATCAAAATGTCATCATCATCCTCATCAAACCCTTGATCATTATGGTAATTGGGGGGAGCGAATGGACACCTCAGCAGTCATCTTTCTCTAGTTTTTGCCTATCTAGAGCGGCTGTCAATAGTTCAGTAATTTGCAGCTCAGTCCAATCTTTTATATTGTCAAACCAGCATTTTCGCTGACGGCCTCTCCGACTACCACGTTTTTGGCAGGTTTTTATGCCGCAACACATGACCGAACCATGTCAGATCGCGCCACTTATCTTATCTTATACATTACAGACGCTCCTTCTCTAAAGAAGATTATTGCGTCCTACGCTCATCCGTGGTCCATGTCTAGTCTTGCATTTTTATTAATGTTTTAAATGATGTTAGGTTATTGGTTTTCCTGGTTTGTTCAGGCAACCCATTCCATGCCCGAATGCCACTCAGGAAGAAAGAGTACTTATATGCATTTGTTCTCGCATAAGGGACAAGGAAGGTGTTTTTGTCTTTATGTTTATCTGAGCTTTGCAACAGGTTGTTATTGTGTTGTGTTTCTAAATTAGAGTTTAATGCCTTATGTATTATTACTACCATAGACTATAATAAGATGGACCGCTTGCTCTATTTTTAGAGCTTATATCAACTTTTTTTTGCGTGCGCAACCAATAAGGCTGTCTTAAATTACTTCTACGCACCTCGTTGTTTCTTAAATGTTTCCGCTGTATAGAACTTTCAATTTTTATTTTTCATTGAGAAAATCGAAGCGATTCAATAAAACGGAAGTGCAAAGGAAACAACGAATCGGAAATTCCAAAAAGCAGTCTTTTGAGTAATCATATAGCAGAAAAACTAAAGCAAGCGGTCCATGTATATTATAGTCTATGTTACTACTTTACTCTTTGCCCTTCTGTCCTCGAGTGTTTCTAGGTTTAGTGATTTTACTAATGGTGTTACTATTGTTAATTGGGAATATTCACTAGTTATGAACCTTGCAGCTCTTTTTTGAATTTGTTCTAATTTTTTAATGTTTTCCTTAGTTGATGGGTCACATACAGATGCTGCATATTCTAGTATAGGCCTAACTAATGTGAGATATCATTTTAGTTTTATATTCTTATTACATTTGTAAAAGTTCCTTTTTATGAATCCTAATGTTTTGTTTGATTTTTAATTACTTCATCAATATGAGGGTTACTAGATAACTTATCATTTATTATTACTCCCAGATACTTAGCATTGTTAGTTTGAGTTAGTTCTTTACCATGAATGAAGTAGTTTGCTATTATTTGTTTCTTTTTCTTGGATACCCTTATTAGTTACCATTTTTTTGGGTGAAAAGACATACTCCAGTTTGATTCCCAATTTTGTAGTTCATCTAGGTCTTTTTGTAAAAGTTCACTATCTTTTCCTGTATTTATTATTCTATAAATTATGCAATCATCGGCAAATAATCTTACTTTTGTTCCTGTGTTGATGCAATTTGGCAGATCATTAATGTAAATTAGAAATAGTAGGGGCCCTAGAACAGTTCCTTGTGGAACCCCTGAGTTTACTGTTATTGGTGATGACTTAGAGCCATTTATTATCACTGTTTGTTCTCTGCCTATAAGAAAGTCCTGAATCCACTGATGTAAGGGACCAGAGATGCCAAAGTATTTTAGTTTTTTAAGAAGACTAGAATGATGAACTTTATCAAATGCTTTTGAAAAATCTAGTAATATAGCATCAATTTGGTTGTTATTATCTAATCCCTTAGACAAGTCATCTATTAAGCTTGATTGTTGCCATAATGGTTTCTTGGCCCGCAATTGACGACATTCTGTCCCAGACATACACATTAGTATTTTTTAGTAAATACATATTTAAGTTGAATATGAATACTGAATATCTGATAATACGTTCCTTGCAATAAAAGAAAAATGAGCCGTACCACAATATTGTAGTCATCAGGAACAGAGACTGTGAAACGGAATTTCCCACCGTGCCAAAAACCAGAATCTGGCATTACGATCAATGAAAATTGATGCAAACAACTGGGGTCATTAAATATAACTTCACAAGTTGAGGGCATGTTTTCTTCCATCTCTTGAACTTCTATAAAAGGAATAAAATAAAATATTTACTAGAAACTATTATATGAACACCAAAATATATCAAGAATGAAATGTTCACTAGTAATTTAGGGAAAAAAATAAAACTTGAATTAAATTAATAATCTGATAAAGAAAATAATTTATTTAGACATTAATTTCTAAGGAATGCAATTGACTTCAATACAATAATTTAATATTTTGCCTGATGAAAGTTTAAATTGTAGATTACAATCAACTCATCTCTGGAATCATATATAACAGAAATAATAGTTACATAAATATTCCCAAAGATCAAAAGTTTGAATATAGATTTTACAAAACTATCCTTAATGAAAAATATTGAGTAATTTATGGAGCACTCATAACACTATACAGTGTAGGCTAATTATTACTAAATATATCTAATAGATTACTTGTCTCAAGGTCTATGGTCATCTGTCATTACCTACGATTATTGTTGAAATTCTGTCACTGACCATGTGATAATATCTTAAAAATATATCTTGTCACAACTCCAGTGAAGCAGCGTTTATCAGTTGTTTCTGTGGCCACAGCATACTAGGATATTGTGTGGCCGGCACAATGCCAAGCCACCTTTACTTTACCCTAACTAATGTCAGGTACCCATCAGAGCTGGGTAGAGTCAGGGACACCCTCCAGACCTTGTAACAAATCCTAACCTTAACCAGAATTTAAACCAGGACCTTCGGAATTTCAGCCCAATTTCTGCTGGCCACTGTGCCCCTTAAATGTTTTAAAATAACTCCCTACAACTACAAAACCGAATTTAAACTGTTTAAAGTTATAGATTATGTTACCTTTAATAAGTAATTTGTCTCTGATTGACAAGCGTTTTGTGCCAATATCTCCTTGATCTTGATTTTTTTTTGCTTGTTTCATTTTAAGAGTGATCATCTGTTTTTATATAATACATAAGGTATTCAATTCTAACTTAGAAATACAAAATAATAACAATATTATAAAGTTCAGATAAACATAAGGACAAAAACAGGTTTTTATACCATATATATGTAAGAAAAGAAGACCAGAGTGGCATCCTGGCATGAAATGGGTTTCCCAAACAAACCAGGAAAGCCAGTAACTTAACATAATTTAAAACACTAATCAAAATGCAAGACTAGACTCAGACCATAGATGAGCATAGGACACAAAAATCTTCTTTAAAAAAGAAGAGTCTGTAATTAGGTGATAATCATGAAGCAGATTTGACGTTGTAAGAAAAGTAAATCAGATTGCAAGATCATATGCTTTATGAAATTTGCAAAAGATATTCCCTCAGTCATTATGTCTATGACATTCCTTTCTAATTGTGAATTCAATGTTCCAAGCTTATATTATATCCTCATTTTAGAGTTGTTGTTTTTAGAGACAACTATGTCCATTGAATCTTTTCTTCTTCTTCTTTATTATACTGTAGAGTCCCCCGTTAGACCCGAGGAAAAAGTCCACAATTTAATGCTCAAAAGTGTGCATTAACTACTTATAATATTTTATAACATACAAACAAGAGTTATAATTAGACTACATAGTTTCATTGGAGATATTTAGTCCAGCCCTTCAGTGATAATTTGTAAGCTGGCACAGAAGGGGCAGTGATGGAGGCTTGGTCCAGTGTGTTCCACAGTCTAATGGCTGACGGAAAAAAGAATATATTTGTAAATGTTGGTGTGTACGCATGGAACATGCAGTTTGAGCTGATTACCTCTGGTAGAACGGGACACTTGTTGGATGCAACCTGACTGTGTGGACATATCCAAGTGGTGATTCATGATTTTTTACACCATGGTGACTTTGTCTACCACTCTGCGATGTTGTAGAGGTTGAAGATGGAGTTTGGCCACCAAAGAAGAGGTGCTTTTGTTTTGAGAACGTAGTCCTGTAGGATATGACGTTCCTCACATTGTTGGGTCATCTCCAACATGGATATCAGGTGCCAGGTGGGGATCCTACACTCTCAATGCGTACTCCTGAATGGGTCGAGGTAAATTCTTATAATAATAGCAATGAGTTTGGATCCTTGAACAGCCTCTTTTGAGGTTCCTATGGACAAGGCACAGGCTCTGTTAGCTTTGGCAACAATAGATTGGACATGTGTGCCCTAGTGGAGTTTTTTTGTGAAATGCACTCCACGATAGCCAACTTGGCTTCTAATACCCTCTCAAGAGTGTGACATGTTACATTATTCTGAAGAAACCAATTTCTCAATACAGTAAGCTTGACAGGACTGTTGCAGATTTATCTCTTTTGTTTGAGAATTCAAGATGCCTAAAGAAGATATAGTCACAAAATAGTGGTAGATGCATCTGATCTTGTGTGTACATTTTCCATGAGTTGCTCCAGGGCAGTGGCAACTTCTGATAACTTTTTCACTAAAATGTTAAGTGTCTGCGTGCTTGTCAATAAAGAGAATCTAAGCAAGTTGCACATTTCAAAAAGGCTAATTTTTTACTAGTTTACTAGTACTAATCTAAGTTACTTACTTCACTTAGTAAGTACTACTACTACTATTACTAGTATTTAGATCTTAGTATGTTAGTAAGGCAGCATTACTGAGCATTTCAGTAGAGTCTGAGCAGAGTATCAGTATGGTCGTATGTTGGTGATTGACTCTGCCGTATAGTATAAAATTACTATAATCTAATAATACGCTAATACCCATAGTCTTAGTCCTTACGCCTTTTATAAACTGGTCTCGTCTTAGAAACTTAATAAAGAAGCAAAGGTATACTATAGAGTAGGCTATACTATTGTCACTATTGACTCGGATATTCATTATTAATTTTATTGAAAATTATTGGTATTATTTGTCTTACCTTTGCTTTGCTAACTATTTTAAAATTACTATTCCAAATATTTCATATCCTGTAAGAAAGATTTCTGGAAGATATTAGCAACATTTACTTTTATTTGAAATATTATTTGACTGTTTCCCATACAACAGTTTCAACTAATAGCAATTAATAAAATATACGCAATGTAACAAAAGAGACTTTTTGTTCCAGAGATAAACATTGTAAACGAAACCGGAAACGGAATCTGTACCACGGTATAAAAAGAATATAGATCAGTGGTATAATTGCCAAAAAAGTTAGCTTTTTATTTTTCATTTTAAAATAATATTATAATTTATAAATCTAAATGTGTTTACATTTTCATCATCATATAGGCCAACAATATATATATATATATATATTTATCAAGGCCATTAAGCGAATAAAAACTAGAATATTTTCTATGATAAAATGTGGGTCCTTTTAACTTTTACATTTTAAAGAATGAAAAAGTGTTGTCTTTCCAAGATAAAACTAAAACTCGGTGCCTTTTCAAGAACAGAAAGTAGAGATGGCCTTTTCAGGAAAAAAAAGTGTGACCCTTTCAAGAAAAAAAAATGGGGCTTTTTTAATATTCTAAAAGTGAACGTTTTAAATGTAAAAAAAAAGTAGGACACTTTGAAAAAAATGGGGGGCCCTTGTAAGACAAAACATAGGGAAGGTGAGTAGTACCGTAGCAATGATGCGCAAAGAAAAAAATAAAGCATCTCCTGCTTAGAGGTAGCAAGTGACCGCCCGCCGACATGTTCTTCCAGGTCAATTTTATGATTAAAGAACTGCAAGGTGAAAAGTAGATTTGAGCACTGCAATGGATTCGTACAACAACTTGATGACTTGGCTATTAGGAAACTGAGAGTGGATGGGTTTGTTCAGATTCTTGTTACAGCAAAGAAATCGTCTGAAAACTTGGAAGTTGTTGCAATCTTTCCAGCCAAACGTCAAATGAAAAGGAAGTATGATAAATATGTAGGAAACTTCACACCTGGAAATGCATGAAGATGACTACAGGATAAATTGCTTCAACATAAATGTGGACACTGCAATTCAGTCCTTGCAGCCGAGTTTTGAACTGCTGAAATCAAACCACAATCTATTTGGGTTTCTTGTCAGCTTCAAATAGCCTTCAGCGTGATGACATACGAAAGCAAGCATTGACGTCCTCAACAGACCAGTCGACAGATATATGTAGGCGAGAATTAGCTGATGAAATGGAATCTTTAAGGCATATTCTACCAAATACCCCGGTAGAAAATTTGAGTTATCTGTCCACTAATGAAAGATACACTGCTTTCCCAAACTACTTAGTTGCACTCAGAATATTTTTAACAATACCCGTAACTGTGGCATCTGGTGAAAGAAGCTTCTCGCGCCTCAAACTAATCAAGAATTACTTGAGGTCAACAATTCACGAAGATAGATTGAACAACTTGGTAATTCTTGCTATCGAGCGTGATCTATGTAGAAAACAGAATTTTGATGATATACTGTATGACTTCGCTACACGCAAAGCTCGTAAAGTAAAGTTGATTTGATCGTGATTTCGTACTTACAAACTCTTAATCTTCACTTATTATCCTTATCCCTACCCAGACTGGGCCCCGCGCAATCCGTTTCGCATAGGGCCCCGCAATCGCTAGAACCGGCCCTGAGTCTATATATATATCAGAATTAGGGATGTTAAAAGGAAATTTGGTATTCTTAGGTAGGCTAAGCATTCCGTACTTTATGTTGTGGGCCACGAATTATTTTTCTGAAGAACATTTGTTTAAATAACCATGTTAGAGATTCACACAATACACTTCATTCAATGCTTTGCAAACATTAGGCTACTTATAGTCTCAGAGAGGGCCTATTGTTGTTCTTAGTTCTAATGCCAATCCCAGCCATCGCTTACATGGCTTACATAACGAACACCAGTCTCTGGCGCCTAATTTAGATGTACTGAGCGGCAAAAACTGGGTTTTTGAACGTAGGGCCTACTATGCAGACAGTTTGTTGGTGTGTTTGTGTTCCTTTGTTATTCCAGCCACCATGTCTCGCTAGACTAGGGTTGCCTAATGTCCGACAAAAGGATGACATGACCTCCTTTTTAGACTCTTGTCCTCCGTCCGGCAGGCAAAGCACAAAACCTTTAAAATGTCCGGCTTTTGTAATATTTTGTTTTGTAGGCATACAGCCAAATACATAAAAAAAAATTAGTATTAACATGTTAAGAATATAATTAATACACAGGTGATCATTTGTACAAGAAAAGAATTATCCTTTTTTTTAAAGACTCTTATAGCCTAGCATGAGCTTTAAAGTTGCCCAACCAAATGCAAGCTGCCCATCAGCCTACAGTGAATTTATATGTTTTTTTTACAAAACTGTTTCTTGCTCAGTTTACCAATACACACTTAAACTTATTGGCAGCTCTTGTAATAAAATTATACTGGTTGCGGGTTTAATGCAAAACTATCCAATTGAAACACAATGTCCAAACCTACGCTAGACAGCGAAGTGACGTTTTCTAAAATTTTAATCGGTCACACTGCCTTGCTAACAATTACATTAGTCTCCACCCATTCATAGATCTACAAACGAACAAGACAACTGGATGACGGAAAACAAGTTAAAGTTGAACAGTGAGGAGACTGAAGCTCTTATCGTCGGTACGAGACGGAGGGTCGTGTCCCTCACTGCGTCCGATCTTCAGCTGGCCGACGCAACAGTACCTTTCTCCCCGACTGTCAAGAGCCTTGGCGTCTATGTGAACTCCACGCTGTCCATGCAGCCCCAAATCTCTTTCCTCACCACAATCTGCATCTCCCATCTGCGTCGTATTGCCGCCATCCGTCGCTATCTCACTAAGGAAGCATGTGCTAAGCTTGTCATCTCTCTCCTCTTTTGCCGCTTGGATTATTGGAATTCGCTCTTGGCTGGCCTCTTGGCCTCCTCCCTTCAGGGCCTCCAACGTGTCCAGAACTGTGCTTCCCGACTGGTCCTTAAGTAGAAGAAGTCGACTCATATTACTCCTCTGCTCCGATCTCTGCACTGGTTACCGCTCGGCTTCTGATGCACTAACTCTTCAGATCCCTCGTGCAAGGCTAGTGTTCGCTGGCCAACGTGCATTCTCCTATGGGGCCGTCCGCTTGGAATGCCTTCCCTCTACAGCTTCGCCAGAGCCCTAGCTTCAACACCTTCAGGAGCCGGCTGAAGACGCACCTATTCAAGTAGCAGTATTCACCTGTACATGTATACATTTTCGTCTTTAATTCGTTGTCTGTACTCGGCCTGTAACTGTTGACGGCGTATAAGCTTAGAACTGTTCCCAACGGGATATACAAGTATTAATATTTGGCTATTATTATTACTCTACCTATTATCACTGTTCTCTGTTGAGTGATTTTATCCTGTTTTCAGTAAATAGGCTATATATATTTGCAGTGTAATATTTTTTATGAATTTTGAAGATAAAAGAATATAACTATTAATATTTGCGCATGGAACTGGAGAGCCGCATCTTGTCATCGGAAGAGCCGCAGGTTGCCGACCCCTGGCCTACATGCATGGCTTGTTAAAGCTTATTAGTAATATTAGGGGCCTATAAATCCGTCTCTAAGGGAACAATCTCAGTCGGATGACGGAAATTGCAGCGGACTCTCGGACGGTGCGACTGAATGCCCGCAGCGAAATAACCGGAATTATGACAGAACCCCCCCCTATCTCTCTCTTTGTTCACTTTTTTTTTCAGAGCAAAGCGAAAAACATGTAATATTACGATAACCCATTCCATTATAGACCTACTATCTTTTGAATAGTCTGAGTAGTGTAGCCTACTTTTCTAACTTATAATAGCTGTCTCTCATGATATCCGTGTGTTGATCCAGTGGTGTCCTGACCTCTATGATCGCGCCACTGACGGAATGGTACCATATGAGAACTAGCTACATCCCGTCGATTAGCAGGCATAGATCTTTTGGACTCTATATATAAAAATAAAAGTCCTTGCAAGCACGACTGACTCTAATAGTATAGTAATAGTGATGACTCGACTCTGCCGCTTAATAGCAAATGGCTAAATAAGTCAACACATATAGTAGGCTATGTGTTGGGAAATGTGTGCGTATAATAGTATATGCCTTATAGGCTACTTGCTCTTGCAAAAGGTGATCAATTAAATAAAATTTGGCCTGCTTGATTGTAATTTTTTAAATAATAATATAGGCCTCGTACGTTATTATATTAGACAACTAATATTTTCAATTAGAGCACATTATAAGCTTATTATTATGCCTATAGCATGTAGTCTATAATCATGTAGCTTATTGATCCTGGTGAAATGGTATAAATATGCAATATAGGAGGATATATACCAAACTCTATCAATAGTCCAAATTTTAGCTTTCAAACAACACACATAAAAAAGATAAATCTAGATGCATTTTTTTCTCCCAACAAGGATATATACTGCTTACTTGAGCCCATTTCTTAAGACTTGCAACTATAGATTGACTAACATATTTTGAAGATCTAATGACATTTTCATCTTTATGCAAAAATGTATTTTGCATGGCTTTTATCAAACAATTCCAAATAACAATTGTTAATTTTTGCAACCAACCTGTAGAATTGTTACTGCACCAAAAACGTACAAAGTAAAAGGCTAAATCCCTACAGAAAATATTTACTCTGAATGCATATGATGATCTCTCTAATACTATTGTAACGTAGGGTTTTTAACAGATATCTTTTCAGAAAATATCAGAAACATTTCTATCTTTGCCCTCCTGGGTAAACTGCCCATTTGAAAAAATCAGATATATCATTATATATGTCCAGTATTTCTTTGTACACTGGACAGTCTACTGTAATGCTGGACTATCCAGTCTAGTTGTCCGACAACAAGCAGGGCAAGACAAACAATAAACACACAAGTAACACCTAAGAAAGAAACAATATTTATTAATCAGATATTATAGTAAGCTTTTTACAAGAAAACTTACCATAATTAATGCATTAATTACCAAGCTATATGCTATGAAAATTCTCTCAATCTCTTATGATAAAATAAAATATTTGTAATAAATATTTCAAAAATGTTAATTAATTAATTAAGATTATGCAAGTATTTTAATACATTAAAATTATTCCTCACAAGACAATATGTAGGAATCTTTAAAAAAAAAAAAGGTTTTAACTAGCAAGGTCACAGTAATTGTTGCTGCCATTAATGTACACAATACAATGCTTTGCTGCTTATTGCATCTTATAAATAAATATCAAATATGATAGATCATCAGCTGATTGCATTAAATCTTAAAATACAAATATATAAAGGATAATCTGGCAGGATAGTTCCTAGCTAATATTTTTTTTAAATGCAGAATTATTGAATAATTACGTAAATTGATTTATTATAATTCACTGTAACATTTTTTTAAAAGTTTGCACTTTGAAAAGCATAGAGGGCTAAATTATGAAATCATTATATTTAAGTCAAAAATTGTTCTAAGCACAGGAAAAAAGTTGTGTTAAAAACCACTGAACCAAATTAGTAATCCTATTAATTTTAACATGAAAATAAAATCATTGGAAAATGTAAAACTACAATTAGGATATAGTGGTGCTCCTACTGTAACAAATATTTTTAAATCATTCATACAAAACAAAATAACTGTAAAGTCTTAGTGGTATTTGTAGATAATTAACTAAACAATTATTTTATCATTTACAAGCAGTTACAAATAAAAACCATGACAAGTAACACAGTTCAACAAAAGATAATCTTCAGACTACAAACAGTAGCCATACAGTCTTCAATAGAACTATTCTTAATAATCAACATAATAATATATGTAACCCTATTTTTATCATTACTCTCAACTGCAATCATGCCAGGACACATAAACCAAGATGTTAAAATACTATAAAAATATGGAAGAACAAGAAAAACCTGTTGCCTATAATATTTGTATAATACAAAGACTTAGTTATGAAGAATATAAATACCAGTCAGTAATTGTATAATGCAAAGAAATAATTTCAAAGAATAAAGGCTAAGTCGTTGGAGCAAGGTAGAATTGAAAATTCACTCAAATCATATCATGAAGCACCTTGTTTTCATGATCAAATAAAAAGTATGGACTGTAAAGGAAGGGGGGGGGGGGCAAGCATATCTCATATCAAATATTCCTTGGATGTAAAAAAAAAAAAGTACTAAAAAGCTTGTATGCAAAATATATTACAGAATTAAAAACTGTTATCTTAAAATAACAAAAGAAAATGATGTGGAAAAAAAGCATATAATCAGGGGTGACAACTCTAAATTTCAATATTTCTTGTACTAATTCAAAAAAAAAATAATGAAAGTTAAACAAAAACATATTCACAAGAAATTGTATCCATTCTTTGTATCTAACAATTTTACATGTAGAACGATTGATTAAAAGTTGCCATTCATTAATTCAATCAACGGCTTGCATCCATTTCTAATTAATATCTTCATTAATTCATACAATTAAAAGATTTTTACTGTGAACCATTTAAATTACCTGTACATAAAAACTTAATTAGTAGAGGTTATCTGATTTAATTAATGCTAAAGAGAAATATCTTCAGAATGTTGAATACAGTAAAAATATTAATGGACAATATTTACATATATTAATACTAATTGAAAATAATTCTCCAATTAAGTTTTAGAGCAGTTTAATTTGGAGAGCAATCCTTTCCGTGAAAAAGTATTATAATGACAAAGTTATAATTAATTATCTAAACAATTTTTGTGTAAAACCACTAATCTAGGCTTATAAGACACTTCTGACTTCAACTAAGAAAATTAAAAAGTAAAGTACTAAAAATACATTTAAGAAAGTATATATGAAAACTTTAAAATTCAATACAATAATTTAATACAGTATCCAGAAAGTCATATAGATAAAAAAAAAATTGATTTCTTTCTCTATGTAGGCATGGAATGGGTTTTATTGCCTGAACTAATCAGGAAAACCCAAAACTGCATTCTTAACTTTATGCCAAATGCAAGTCTAGACTTTAAACCACAACATGTATCAGTAAAGTGTTATCATCTTCTTCCTAGAAGAAAATTATAATGTAACTGTAAAATAAGATAAATTGCATACTTTAAAAACAATTCTATAAATGATATCTCGCATTCTTCTGCTAAGGTAAGTTTATGTATGTACTAGATGTATGAGAGCAATTTCAAATCATATCTAAAAATATTTTATTCAAAGCATACCGGTACACATGTTTTCTTTCACCTCCTATTTTTATTCAGAAGAACTACTTTGCAGACAGATAGGGAAAGAAATGGAATGGGTTGCCTGAACAAACCAGGAAAACCAGTAACTTAACATCATTTAAAACACTTATCAAAATGCAAGACTAGACTCAGACCATGGATAAGCGTAGGACGCAATGGTCTTCTTTGTAGAAGGAGCGTCTGTAACATGTAAGATAAGAAATAAAAAAAAGGTTTTAAATACAAGGTTTTCAAGTAGATCTATCCCATTTTTAGCTGTGTACCTACTTAAACATTTTCTAAATTCTCAACAGTTGTTTCTCCACACCAATAAGACCTCATTACTATAAATTATTCTCATTGTTTTGTCTCTTCAATGCATTACTTGCATATTAAACAGACATTTGTTTATCAAAAAGATTGTCTATATGTATAAACGGCACATAGTTGGGTATCAAGCCATTAAGCTGCAAAGTGGGTTATGGTCTATATAAAAATTAGGTTGGTGAAAGCCAAAAAAAAATCATGATAGTGAATTAATGAGAAGGCATTAAAAGTAGACCATAAGTATACAGGCCTTCATTAGTTAGGGAATCAGTTTATTAAATAAAATGTTATTCTTATCATGCATGGAAAATAATGTATATATTGCACATAGTAAATAATATCTTTGTTTTAATTAGATGGGCAAGACAACTTTAAAGTAAATTAATGAAAAGATTTCTCATTTAATCTTTTAGACTCTATATATTATCTCAATTTGTAAAAAAAAATATTGTATTTTTAGGTGCTTTTTTTTTTACTACTAAAAAAGCTTCTAGTTGTTACAAAAAATTACAGAGTTGATTTTTTTTATAAATCTGCCTAATGAACTAAAAGTGTCACAGTAACATTTATGAAAAAAAAAGACAAAAATATAAAAGCATAATTTTTTTCCTTCATAAATTTATAATAAAAAAATAAGCTTAAAAGGAATGAGTAAAAAGAAGAAGATTTCTTGCAATAAATAATTAGATTTAAGTTTTAAAAAGAAACTATTTGACTACAATGTTAAATATTTAAATAAACACAATATAAAATAAATAATTCACTTAGAATTTTTGATATTTTTGACATAAAATTATTTGCAAATAAAAAATATAAGCAAAGATAATTCCCTGAGATAAGTGATTAAGTATATGCTTAACAAGATGTATGAAATGTTAAAAAGCCCAACCCACTGGAACCCACTGCTCATTTTTTTCTATATGACCTGCTATGGTAATGAGTTCTGTAGCGGCAGTGTGGAGGTCATCATTCATAATTGTGAAATCAAAAAAATGTTTGTACCGTTCTTCCATTTTGGCAGACATTTCTACAATATCTCGCAGTTCTTCAGGCTGAAACAAAATGTTTTGGGAAATCAATGTCAGTCGTAGCTTAAAAACATAATCAGTAAGTAAGTAAAGTACAAGTCAGACCAAACTGATCATAGGGCCAGTGAAGTAGCGTTCACCAGTTTCTGTGGCCACAGCATACTAGGGGATTGTGTGGCCAGCACAACACACATCTGCATTTACTTTACCCTAACTAATGTCAGGTACCCATCAAAGCTGAGTAGACCCAGGGACACTCTGCAGTCTCAGGAGTAAATCCTAGCATTTGATCCCAGATTCTAGTTAGCAGCCTGACTTGCTGCCGCTCGGTCACCGTGCCCCCGCTTATAAATATATACCCCAAAAAAATGTATAAAATCAATCACTTACTGTAAGTGGTGTTGTAGTTTCTAACGATGTGGTCCTAGCATGTTTCTCTAAGCGTGTATATTTCATTCTTTCCAAGCAAGGAGCTTTTATAAAAATGATAAATGGTCTGAGTTCTGCAGTTCGAATGAATTTTAATGCCTGTATGTAAATATATGAAAATGATATTACAAAATGAAAGTGTGATGAATTCACATATTAAACTTATTTCTTGCTCTATATCATTTTCTGCTCCTTAACTTTGGTGGTTTATGGGGACTGTACCATCAGTCTGATCACAATATTTTTTTTCAATATATGATATACCTACCAAAGAAGGCACAAAAAATAGTTGAGACGTACAGATGATGTGTTGAGGATGCCAGAAAACAGACACCCCAAGGTGGTCTTAATTGGAAACTAAAATAATGAGAGAAAGAAACTAGAATGCCCCATGAGCACCTGGAGAAAAACCTACAAGAGAGACTTGCAGCCATATGTGCAGAGTTGTATCAGACAAAGAACTCTGAAAAAAGTTGGACATCCAATGATATGCATAGTGAACTAATCATGTTTTGTAATTGTTATTACTTTGAGTTAGACACAATGTGACTCCTCAATGTGACAATGAAGTGTAGACTCCATAGCACAACCTCCAAAAATGTCCTTACAACCACATATTTAGACTCCTGGCCGAATGCAGTTAAGTCATCTCAGAAACAATTGTAAGACTGGATGAAAACTCAAAGAGGACAGTACAGTATAGTTTATTACAACCACTGGTGTATGACTATAGAATCCAATGAAGAAGAAGAGTTTTATCTTTAGTTATGTTCATATGGTCAGGTACAAGTTGGAACAAGAGCAATATTCTTATTCTTCTGGCATTCATTGATAATAAATAAACACTAAAAAAAAATATGTTTTAATACCATAACTATAGAGGATACAAAAAAACAGCAACAATTGATGAAAGTTTCAAAGTCTAGAACTGACTATAAACTACTCTAACATATGTAATACAAAATACATATTGGCAAACATATGGTGTTGTAATCAAATTTAAAGTAAAAATGTATTTTATAAGGGCAAGTTCATAATGATTTTTTTATTGCAGTTTTAGTTTTAATCAGGTTGGTTCAGACAAAAAAAAAAACACCAATATTTTTCACTTTTAAATAACACAATTGGGCACTTTTAACCCTCTATTATGCAATTTAAGGTTTTTATAATATATCTGTATTGGAGTTTAACTCTTTCTTTCCGGAATTATTTTCCCTATTCTGACGGAATTATCCTTTTTTTCTTTTTGTCATTCATTACTATTGCTATCTTCAAATCTTAATAACTCCTTTGGTTTTAATCACACTATATCATATTTGGTATTGAATTAAAGGAAACTAAAAGCTCCTTACAGAGAATATAAAATCGTGTGTAATTTATATAAAAAAAATTAATCTTTAAAACGAAAATAAAAAAAAAAAATTACTCACTAAAGTCTTACATAACACAAATTCCAAGGCTCACACCAAAAATAAATTCATTCCCAAAATTAATTAACTACATTGTTTTCCAAAAATATATGCCCTATTTCACTATTAAAAACAAATATTTCTTTAAAAATATAAATATAAAGCCGGTTTTTATCATTTATGATCACTACCCACCACATACGGCCCTACACGGGTGAAAAAAAAGTCGATAAAAATGCATTTTTTTCAATAAAAATCACAATGTAAACACAAATCCGGATGTTATTCAAAGGGAAATCATTCTAGATTTATGTAAAAGTAAAATAAAAAGAATAGCGTTGAAAATAAACGAAATAAACTTATTTTAACAAATCGACGCTGGCATCGTCGATCCTGAAAAAAAGGCCATTTTAAAATCGACGCTGGGATTGTCGATCCGGAGAGAAAGCGTTAATAGCCTTTTTGTTTGAAAGAAAAATTATAATACTGTTAAATATAATAGCTTAAACTATCTCAATATTGTATAACATTTTCAAGAAAAAAAAAATTTTAAAAGTATTTAAGATTGATAAATTAAGTAAAAAACTATTTGACAAATAAAACACATTTGTACTACATGAAATTAAACTCTTGTATCTTAGACAAGATCCCGCAAACTATCAATCATTTTGTAAGGATGTGTCACATGTAATGATAAAAATATGGCCCTTGTGTGCATTCTATATTATAGTATTATAGAGCATAGTAAACTAAAAAAATTGCCTTACCTGTGTATGTGGTGCCAGAAGGCAAACCTTTCCTCGTTGAATTACAGATTTAATGGATTCTAAGCTTGTTCCATAAAGGTTGCCCTTGTACTCACCATATTCAACAAATCTAATGAAAATGTAAGAATAAAAAATTAAGGAAGCATATGTCATAACCTTATTACTCCTTTGATAATTTATTTATTAAAACTTCAAACTTCAGCCCATCTAAAAGCCACCAAGAAAATTTACTTTTGAGCTATTATCTGTACTTCCATCTCCTCTCGAGTAAGAAAGTTATATTCTTTGCCTTCTTCTTCATGAGCTCTTTTTTCCCTACTAGTATCTGATAAAAAGTGAAAAATTGTTAGAAAATAAAAGCATCAAGCATTTTATCTTTGTAAATAACAAGTTTGAGTAGCCTCAACAATTGATAAACATGGTCACGGAAAAAATTGAATTATACAAAGAATGAAACAAGCCTGTTTTTTTTAAATATATATCCTTTATATGCATTGAATGCTGACATACAGCACAAAATACTATTTATGGAATGTAGCGGTAATGGTGGCGCCCATAGTTGACTGTTAACTTAGTATTTTTTATATGTTTTACAATATATAAAAAAGCAGCTATGAAATGGCAAAAGATGACTTAGCATCCAATTAACGCACAACAAGTGGTAAGTTACTTTCTAAACACATAAAAAAAAAACAATTAACTGTTTTAAAGGAAGAAGACTGTGGAACCTAATATAGTTGATATATAAGTGACAAAATTGTGTTTTGGATAATAAATAAACATTGTCTAGACCTTTATTAGACCTTCAAAAGTTGTTGGGCGAAAGAGTAAATTTGCTTGGATCAAATATCTGAACACTAGACGGCTCCGCATACTAAGAGTGAATATTTACAATAAAGTGATTATAATGGGCGCTGCATTAATGAATAAAAGAAGATAAGATATTTACTAAATTAGGGCACATGTTTTCCTTGTATGTCTGTTATGTGTTGATTTTTCCCAGGAGCCAAGAGAAAGGGGAATTTAAGGGAAAGGAGTTCAGGGTTCAAAGGGTTAAGATCTTCATAAATAAATATCACTTTAAAAACAAATTAAAGAGCTACTTGTTAAATAGAATATAAAAGTATGACAAATAATGTACTCACAAGGTACAACTTCCTCAAAATGGTTTGGGTTACTGGCTTTCAGCCTTCGTTTCAATTCATTTCTTCCAACACCAGGAGCACCTGTTAAAAAATATGCACTGACTGACTATTCACACCAAATAAGTTACTGTATAGAAACTAAGGATGATTCCATTACTAAAAATCATAAAGATATTGATAAAGCTCATTGTTTTGATGACCACCATGACAAGGTCAATTTTAAGGGACTTAGAAAAAAACTGTGTGATTCAATGAAAATTTAGTATTGAAATTTGAAGGCCTCAATTTCTATAAATTGTACTAAATTTTCAGTTTTTATTAAGTTAGATGGGTTGTTTAGTTGTAATTAACTGTGAAGCAATTTCAAAGTAACTGCTCCCAGCAAATATCATGAGCAAGACATGTCCTATATAAAGTGTTGCTAATTCTTCTGTTTTTTTTCTAAAATGGACCCTAACACCCATGATAAAAATCAAACTTTCGTACTGTCAATTATATCTGTGCTTTTATTAAAATAAAGGCTAGGGCATAAAATATGAATTTAACGTTTGGCTGTTTCAAATTATCTTTTTCATTTCTTTTAGATAGAATAGAAGATGTTGCAAAACTGCTGTTGATAGCACTACACATTGCTATGCACATTTCACAGCTATCCATGCAAGACTGGTCAGCACACTTTTTAAAATGAGCTCAAGGTTCTGTTTCTTAACACAAACATATGACAAGTTCACACAATAGTTGAATCAACATACTGAGATAATTACTTCCACAAAAAGAATCTTTTTGACACAACTCTGTGTGCCACAAGATGACCAACTAGCGAGCCGCATGTAGCCACTAGCTGCTTTAAGCTATGTTTTTTACAACTTACTTATATACGGTACTTACCAATAAATATAATGGGTCTGAATAATTTCAGGGGTTGTTTAGGGCAATATAATTCCACTTCTTCATAAGTTGAAATCTCATCTGTATCAAAGTCTGAAAAAACTACAGAGAGAAGTTTAAAATATATTAGTAGTTAAAAATAGGGGATAAAACAATATTTTGTGTTAAAAACATTCATAACAAACAAACAAAAAAACTATTCCAACTTTTAGATATGATATTATATGGAAAAAAAAATTATTAACTAAATTTAAAGGTTTGTGTTACTTGCTTAATTTCTGACTATTATAACTATTATGATAAATGCATTTTTACCAATTTAAAAGATCTACTTAAATCATGAAAGCAATTTAAACATACATTTTAAAACCTATTATTATTATACTAACCACCACTCTGTACAATATGATACATAGTCTTCCTTAAACGTTTTTGTTTTGGAATCTTTGGACTGTATCGACAAGGACTAATTGATCCTGAATTAAAAAATATTAGTATATTTCAACAAAATTGTTTACAAAATTTAAGAAAAATTCAATATCAAAAAGAACATTTAAGCTAAAATAACATATTTCTAATATTCATTGATTCTAAAAATATATTCAAATAAAAACAATATAACATTTTTTCATATTTATAAATATAAAAAATACAGCCGTAATAAAGAAATGTATAGAGTGCAAACAACATTGAAAGAAAAAATTGATAAAATGTATCTAACTGGCATGATTTTATTAGCAGTACTCACTAGGTGGATTTTTCAGCTCTCTCAAACGAACTCGCCTCATAATTTCAACACTGTAAATATGATTAAAATGTTTACTTTTCATTGATGTTGTCACAATAATCCCAGTAAAAAAAGTATTTTCAGACTCAAACTTTAGCCAGGTACAAACAATTTTGTATAGTTAGAAACAAATTTAGTTTTCAGTGCCTAAAGTTAAAGCACCTAACCTCAATTCTTTCTAACAGAAAAGATATGTTGATATAAAGTGTCTGAAATAACTGTTATTTTGTTGAATATCATTATTAAAATAAAACACATGGTTAAAAAAATATTCATTGTAACTAAAAAAAATTTTTATACATTATTTACGAATCTAATCTTAAACAGAAGTCTACACGTCAATTTCAGTTGATATTATGAAAAAAAAAATGGAAAAAAATACCCAGCATTGATCTTCTTCATATCTTATACATTACAGACGCTTCTTCTATAAAGAAGATTATTGCATCCTACGCAGATCCAGGGTTTGAGCCTAGTCCTGCATTTCTATTAGTGTTTTAAATGATGTTAAGTTACTGGTTTTCCTGCTTTGTTCCGGCAACCCATTTCATGCTCGAATACCACTCGGGAAGAAAGAGTACTTATATGCATTTGTTCACGCATAAGGGATAAGGAAAGTGATTTTGTCCGTATGTTTATCTGAGCATTGTAACAGATTGTTTTTGTGTGGTATTTCTAAATTAGAATTTAATGCCTTATGTATTATTACAACATTACTCTTTACCCTTCTGTCCTCTAGTGTTTCAAGGTTTAGTGATTCCACTATTGGTGTTACTCTTGTCAGTTGTGAATATTCGCCAGTAATGAACCATGTAGCTCTTTTCTGAAATTGTTCTAATTTTTTAAGGTTTTCTTTAGTTGATGGGTCCCATACAGAAGATGCATATTTTAGTAAAGGTTTAACCAATATGAGATAGCATTTTAGTTTTAAGTTCTTATTATTGCTACGTACTAGAAGATTCTAGTATATTTTTGTCCCGTCACGCTTGATCCCTTCTCCCTTGTTCTTTTGTACGCTGTTGTCTGGTAATGTCACGCTTCAGCGCACACCAAAGGAAAGTTTTTTTTTCTTTTATTCCTTTTGATTTTGACCTGTGGTCATTTCTATTATTTCTAGAAAATGTTGTTTAGTTTTGACGCATGGAAATATTATTATTGACCTTGAAATCGTTTATTATTGAAATCGTTTATTTTCTAGAGAAGTTCTTTTCTTGAAACATACTTTTGATAAAAAGTATATAAAGACCCGACTACTAGCGGAGACACAGTTTTGGTACACACACATTGAGTAGAGTTGTCTTCTCTGCACATCAATTATTGTACTCACGTTTCTTGTATACGCATTTATATTTGTAATATATTTTTATATTTGTAATTCTACTAAAAGTTCTTGTGCAAGATATTTTTATTGTTGTTGTATCACTGTGCTATAAGCATTCACTTGGGGATTTTTTTTTTAAGGTAGAGTTGTATTTGATGATTATTTTTATTATTGCCTTTTTAGCTATTGTAATTGTCAACTTTGTTTTTAAACCATTAAATTGTTTTATGGTATCTTAAACCCTTGACTTCCCTAGTATAGTTTTTGTTCAGTTTTATTTGTTATTTAATTGAAATACCAAAATTTGATTTTTGGTTTACTTTACAAGATACTATTTTCTATATTGCGTTTAATCAATGAGCCAAACTAAATAATAAATCCAATTAATTAAATACATAATATTATATTTGTAGAAGTTACTTTTTATGAAGCCTAATGTTTATTTAGATTTTTAAATTACTTCATCAATATGTGGATTCCAAGATAACTTATCATTAATTATTACTCCTAAGTACTTTGCATTGTTTCTTTTTCTTGGATACTCTTAGCAGTTGGCATTTTTCTGGGTGAAAAGACATACTCCAGTTAGATTCCCATTTTTGTAGTTCATCTAGGTCTTTTTGTAAAAGTTCACTATCTTTTTTTTAAAAATTTATTGTGCTATAATTTATACAATCATCTGCAAATAATCTTACTTTTGATCCTGTGTTGATGCAATTAGGTAAGTCATTAATATAAATTAGAAATAGTAAAGGTCCTAGAACAGTTCCTTGTGGAACTCCTGAGTTTACAGTTATTGGTGATGACTTAGAGCCATTAATTATTACAGTTTGTTCTCTACCCATCAGAAAGTATTGAATCCACTGATGTAAGTAAACTAGTATGGTGAACTTTATCAAACACTTTAGAAAAATCTAGTAATATAGCATCAATTTGGAAGCTATTGTCTAATCCTTCAGACAAGTCGTCTCTTTAACCTTATAAACACTTTTAATGATAACAAATATTTAAAAAACTAAATGATGCACATTAGAAAAGTTGTAATGCCAGTATATTAAAATTAAATTACCTTTCTTGATAGTGTTTACTTGGTATAAGCCGTGCGCTTAAAGTCATGCTAGTATTGACTGTGCCCATTGCATCTGACACATATTTTGCTTGCCACCATGTTGGATCATCATCATTTACTATCTCCAGAATGTCTCCAATCTTTCAATAAACATTAGAAAAAAGAAATATAAATTAAACTGCCCAACAACACTGTTTATTAAATGGAAAAAATGTTGATAATGTCTAACAAGTAGAGAGAGAAAATTGTCCAAGCTGTAAGGCAAATAGCCTCATGCTTGAACTTGCTTTCACTACTGGAAGAGCATCTATAACCTTTGATCATCCAACATCGTAAAAATAATCATAGTAAAAAGTAAAAACAAATACTATTGTACCTTGAATTTCAGACCCGCTTCTCTACATGGTATATGCTCATCTGTTTCAGGATCAAAAGTGAACAAGCATCGAACTTTTAACTGAAAAGGTATCCAAAAATTATACAGATTAACAAAATAGAGAGCTGTGAAAATGGTAAAATTTGGAGATAAATAACAGAATCATATTTAAGTGGTTTGGTTAAATAAACTCCATTGGCGGCCACCTATACACTAGCTTTATTGTTGTAAATGTTAAAAGCTCCCCTAGGACTAGTGAATCAAAGTTCACCAGTTTCATTGACAATGGGATACGAGAGGATTGCGTGGCTAGCACAATGCCTAGTTGCATTTTAATTAGTCCCTAACTGATGTCAGGTAACCCTCAAAGCTGGGTAGACTCAGGGGAAACAATTCCTATCATTGTACCTGGATTCGTACCAGAGACCTTTGAATTGGCACTCCAATGTTCGGCTGCAAGGCCACTTAGCCCCACTGAAAAAGCTTTTTTTTTTACTCAATTGCTTTTCTTCAGCAACTAAAAATCGGCCACACTGACAGTACTGAGTGTGTATCCTCTGCTAGTTTAGCCAAATATTCCATTGTGTGTTCTTGATTTGCACAATGGCTTGTGCTGATGAAGCCCAAGTCTTTTGACAATAGTTGCGATGAACATTATCAATCTGAGCATAAAAATTTGTTAACAGCTGAAAGAGGTAATGCAAATGTACACTGCATGATGAACTAATGAAATGTTTTCTGTAAGTACCACACAGAAGCAAAAATTTTGTAAAACTCAAATATAGTGGTACTTCGGATTACGAGCTTAATTTGTTACAGAACTCAGTTTGTAACCTAATACATTGAAATCAATGAAACAGATATGATCCGTGTCAAGATAAAAGAATCATTCTTTTTTTTTATTAACATACTGTAGTTTGTTTACCTGACAAAATCCTAAGAATTTGTGTACTTCAACATTAATTAATGATAAAGAAAACTATGAAATAAATTAAATGAAAAATGTAAAAGATAACAAAGGATTTAGTCTATCATCAACTAATTTGAAGAACACTTTTTCTTTTTGATAGTGGAGATGATATTGCAATGCCGTAGTTATTAACAATGGTGCACACACAAATGCCATTTTCATGTTTTATACTTATTTCTATTTTTACCTTTACTATTATATTTTTCTGCTTCCTAGCTGCACCACTACTATTCTTTGACCTTATTGAAGGGGTTAACAACTAATGAAAGAGATAACTGAACACAGTGCCACTGCTAAGAAATCTTTTACTGCTGTGTAGTAGGACAAGAAAATCGTGGCTGCAAAACTAGGCTACCATTAAGCAATGTTAGTACAGTGCGGCATTAGTTTGTAGGCTACTGTATTTAATTAATTGTCTCCAACATTAAAACATGCTCTCTTTAGCCTTTGTTCTTAAACAAATTTCAAAGTTGTTTTTCGTAACACAAATTGTTTGTGACCTAAGGCATTCGTAACCTGAGGTACCACTGTAGATTTTTTACTCTGAAAGCATTCAACAATATTAGCTTACACCATAAAAGCACTTATATTTTAACCCTTTGAGCCCTGCCCACCTTGTGCCTATTTTTACCCTCTGCCTGGGCTCCTGAGCATTTTATGTCTATTTTGCAATATATCATGATTGAGTGACCACTGAGGAAAAACCGTCAAAGATAACAACATAAAATTGAACATGCAAGTAAAAGAATAGGTCTACCTGAACTCTAGCGCCAAAATTCAACTTTAGTATGCCAGTCGATCCAGCAGGTGCTCCCTCTCTTTACACACAAGTAGCGTTCACACTGTGTGCAGCGAACTGAAGACTTGACAGCTTTGACTGGGTACTCCGAGTAAGGTACATCAGGGTTTTCTTTTTTGAATTTGTTAAATTTATAGGAGCATACAGCACACAGATGGTTTCTACTGTCATTTTGAGGAATTTCAGGCATGTGCAGTCCCACGTTCTGGAGTCGCACAGTTGCATCTGAATGCCGAGCTATTCTCTGCACCGCACTGGCCCTGTATCCACCTACTAAGTCCAAAGAGTATTGATCCATGAACTGTCTGAAACTGATTTTTTTGGCCTTCAGGGGGCAGATCGTTTGGAATATTACAAAAGCATTGTAGACAGCCCACATCACAAATTTTTTGAATAGCCTCCTTGGCCAGCGGTGGTGTTGACATGCGCGGTAGAGTCGAGTTATTTGGTCGTTCTTATCCGTCCCGCCCATGAAATGGTTGTAATCTTTTACTAAATGAGGCATGTTGATCTGAATGAGAGATCCACCTTTGCATCTGCGATTAGCTGTGTCAACAATGTTAGGGTCATGACAAGTCGAGAGAAAATTGATAGGCTTTTTGTCATTCCACACCATAGCCACAATTCCATCTTTACAGCGAAAATCAAAATCACCTCTGTTCTTCATTTTTTTCATTTTTAGACAATTCGGGTATTTTTTTCTACTTGTCAGTGCTGTTCCAACAGCCAGTGTGCTGTGCATTGTAAGCAAAAACTTGAATAGATCTACACTATTATAGTATCTGTCCATGACTAAAATGTGCCGCTTCCCGTCAGCTTCAGCAGATGTCAAGAGCTGATTCACAACATTTCCTGTAATCCCAATTCCATCAATTTATTGTCTAGTTCTTTCAGCCCCAAGAATATAACCGGTTTCTCCTTCACAAATAACAAATGACTCCACCCCAAACTTTGCCGGTTTATTCTTTTTGTACTGTTTGATAGCAAGTCTGTTCTTCAAAGGAACCATAGCCTCGTCCAAACTCAAATGTTGTTTTGGTTGATAGTAAAAGCAAACTTTGTCTAAGAGAAAGTTGAGGAAAGGTCTGACCTTGTAGATGGCATCTGTTTTATTGACTTGCTCATCCATTTTGTCAACAACATGGAGAAATGACCAAATTGAGAGCCATCTGTCTCTCGACATTACTTGACGGAAGCCGGGTGTTTCTGAAATAAAGTTCTGGCCATCAGATTCCCAGTACTCTCGGTATTGGGGCTTGATAACTTTTGTTTCCATCTGCAGCTTCAAACCTAAAAATGCTTTAGCCTCTTCTACTGTCAAAGTTTCTATGAATTTCTTTCCGTAGTAATAATTTGGTTTTGCTTCCTTTATTTGAGTTGTGCGCAAGTTTGTTTTGTCAACAAAATTGTCCCAAAATTTGTTGTTCATGAAAAGGCTAATAAAGTCAACAGCGCAAGAGTTTTCATTCAAATGTGCAGGAAGATTTTTAGGTCCACACCCTGAGTCATCAAAGTGAGTATTCTTGGCAAAATATTGTTTACTCCAACCATCTTCATTAGCTAGACCTAGAATTACATCACCTGAGTCAGTGGGGATACACCTCCTTTGATCAGCTGATCCCCTCGACACACCTTCATTATCGGTCTCATCACGAGAACTATCATCCATATAATCTGAATCCTCCAAATCACTATCAGGGTAGTCGGCATAATTATCACCATCTAATTCTGACAAATCTTCAAAAAAATCAATAACTTCTTGTGTTGAGAACAAGGAAGTACGTTTACGTTTTGTCCCAGATGGACCAGGTTGAGGCTTGTCACAATTCATGATAAAAAAAATTGAAAATTTTCCGTCACAAACTCAATGTAAACACACGTTCAACAAGGAAGCAGACATCTTTGATAAACCCTTAACCTACAACAAAATATCTGATTGGCTGTTATAGCCAAGACTCAACCAATCCACGTAGCTGTACTATCGCGATCCCTTTTTAGCGGTGGCTAGGTCTATGAAGCAATATATTTCTACACCGCTTTAGCGGGGGCGAGGGCTCAAAGGGTTAAAGGCACTATACAAGTCAAAAAAATGTATTTAAAAAATAATAATTCTAGCAAAGAAGTGTTACCTTGGTTTTTCTGCCCATATTTGTTTTCATGCAAGGCACAAGCTTCAATGTTACAGAGCCTGAAACTTCTGACTTACAAAACATTAAATGGAATTAGTATTTTATCATTGTGATAAACTTATCAAAAGGTCAATTATACATAATTACAGACAAATTATTTTTCTAAAACCATTGCTAACCCATGGGGCTAGTTAAGCATCTTTCATCAGTTTCAGTTGCTGTGACACACAATGAGATTGTGTGGTCAGCACACAGCCACCTTTATTTTCCTCAAACTAATATCATGTAGGCCTACCAATCATCAGCTAAGGTATGGTTTGGTATGGGTAGTCTTTTTCAGTCAAAGAAAAAAGTCGTGTCAAAACTGGATGATTGAAAATTAACTGACCGCATGAAATTGTGCTAATGCATTATATAATGATTCAATAAAAAAAAATGTTGCTGACTTTTCAATAATTTTATCTTCCTTTTACCTTATTTTATGAAACAGCAGCATAAAAATCACATTTTAAAGTAATTTATAGAAAAAATTTTAGGACAATTTTGCACATGTAAGTTAAGGCAATACCATTTCAAATCTTTTTATTGGCATAAGACCCCTTTTTTACATTGTTTTACATTGTTTTGCATCTTGTAAAGAATCGGTTTAGATGGCGTCCTAACGGATTTGTGATGTAGCATAACAATTTCCCTCTTTGAATTGCTGGACTTTAGCATGGGAAAATTGAATAATTGCGCCATAAGAACACAAGCTTTGACCAATATTAATAGATCCAAGAAATTGTATCTTATGAAGTGAATTAAAACATGAAAGGGTAATAGTCTAATTCCAAATATAGAAATATTTTACTTACTAGCATTTCTACAATTCTGTCTGGTTCAAGACCTTTTAGTGGCTCTCCATTTATCTCATGTATTTCATCTCCGGCACTAAGGAGCCCTAAAATTAGCAATTCAAATTTTGTTTCATATAATTCTTGTCGAAATATTTAGCACTTACAATAAGAAAAATAAAGTTAAGAATGTAAATTGTACAATTCAAATAATTGATAGAAGTCACTCTTGCTACTGCAACGTGGAATAAGTATTAATTAGTTTAATGGTACTCTATAAGTTTAAAAGAAAAACTTTCTTCACCACTTCTATGTGCGGCTCCACCATGCAGTATTCTGGCTATTTCAACACACCCAGTGTGATCATTTATGTAAATAGTAGCACCCTAAAAAAATATTCCAGAAAATGAAGAACAAAACTGAAACAGTTTTAAAACACTGACACTAAAACAAATTAAATTAGATAATTAGCTGAAAAGTAGGCTTGATGTTCAATATACATTCAGTAGCATAGTTATTGTGAAGACATTCAGTTGCATAGAGGAAGAGTTTAATGTTAAGATATTTACCAAAGGTTCGTTGTTTTTAATTAGCCTGACAATCTTAATTATCTGTTCATTGTCACCAGCACCAAAAGGGACAGGATCAATTTTGGGCTCATAGTCCTCACAGGCTATTTTATCATGACTGAACAATAAGGCCTGAAAGTTGAAAGAAGAAACTTTACAGAGAAATAGTTCAGATTATAAATGTTCTTCTCTTTTGATAAATAAAGTTAATTATAAGATGTCAAATTAAACAAAAGGTAAATTTAGTTCAATATATATAGTTTGATATTTTTGTAAACAAATTATTGAATCAACAATATATCAATTATTTATATATCGGGTATATGTTTAATTGCCAGTGTAATACAATCTGGACCTCTGTCAAGCCACACCACAAAGGGAGGTGGGGATATAAGTTTTATGTGTCTGAGTTATTAGCCTATGCACAAGTCCACAAAAATTGCCTTTGATGAAATCAAGTGGAACTAAACAGTGGGTTTATTTTTTCACCTGGTCATTTCCAGGATACCCATACTCACACAGGGGATTTTTGTTTATCTGCAAAAAATGTTATATTAAATGTTTTGTGAAGCTAGAAAACTTACCTGAACATGAGGTTTGGATAAAATTCCTAAAAGTTCATGTACTTTTGGGTCTTCTATTCTGTATCTAATTTCACAATAAACCTATATTTAAAAAAAAACAAAAAAACAACACATTACTACCAAAAATGCTTACAATTTATAAATACATTACTGATTCATTAATTAGAAGATAAATAAAATACATGTAAAACTTTACACTAGCTAAAAAAAATTAACATTTTTAAATTTCTAGAAAAATATTTCAATTTGCATAAAAATTGTTTGAAACACTTTGTTTTAAGGAGCAAAAGGGAGAGAGAAATTTGATAGAACTATCACTTGTTTACAATAGTGAAATTAGATAACACTATAGTATTAATAACGAAATTGCTTTGTGAATATTAAGAAGATGCAAAACTAACACCATTGCTGGGTGCTATTTAAGCATGATAGATACATGCAAGGGTGGAATGTTTTCTTGGGTGTGTGTGTGTGTGTGCGAGGGGTAGGGGTAGAACGCTATTGTGATTGAAAGAAAATAAATTGTGAGTGTTTGCATAAAGGTAATTGTTATTGTAAAAAAAGTGGTCAATGAATGGATGGATAGGAATACTGTATTTTTCTTATGAATCCGTCATGTTTTAGATCATGAAACCAGGACTTGTAAGTTGAATGAGTATGTTTCTTACTTAATGAAATTGAGTCTAACATATTTTAATTGCTTTACTATAAAATCAATCTACAACAACACTACAATACAAACATTTTATATACATAAGCTTGCTTTGAAATATTTCCTGTTATTAAATCAACATTAGAATTTTACATAATAGGGCTTTTTTAATATATTTCAGCTACATAATGTGTTCCCAAAAAAATCATTTAATGAGTCGTGTTACATTTTGATTAGTTCTAGTTAAAGTACAAAGTAAACTTAAGAAAAAAAAAAATTCTGGGCTGTTTTATCAATAATATAGTTTCAATATTTGTTTATCCTTACATCTGCTGCCTGGGATACGGCAAAATTTGCTGCTGGATTTTTGCTGCCTTGCTGAGATCTAAATTGACGATAAATCTATAAAAAAAAAAAAAATTCAAACTAAATGGATATTAAAAAGAGTCACAATAGCCTGAGACTTGATGGTACAGTTAAATGTAAGGGGGGAGGCATTAAAATTTATAGTTTATAGTATTATTTTTAAAAGGATTTATGAACACCTCATTCTACATGGATATTCACTTTTTTTTAAAATTTAAAGTAAGAAGTATTTTACATACTGGTATGTTCATAGTAGTGTAATTCACAAACTTTCCCAAACCTTACACAATCAAGACAGTTTTCCCAATTGGTTTGATTCCTGTTAAAACAAATTTCTATTATTCCTACCCAAAATGTGAGATGGGTAAACAGTATGCATCATGGCTCAAATTATTTGTTTCTTTTTTTTTAGGGCTACCACCTCTCCTCAATTTGGTTTGCATTCAAAATCACTCACCATAAATACTTTTTTCAAATGTAAAAGAGTTTAGTTTGGTTCCAATACAATGTGCAACTGTTGTGAATAATGAATTAACATGAACTGCATATAATCTAACAAAGTCAAATATATAAATATAAGTAAATTAAAATAATGGGGCACAGTAGCCGAGCGGCAGCGCGTTTGACTGGTGATCCGAAGGTCCTGGGTTCGAATCCTGGTCAAGCCAGGATTATTTCCCAGGAGTTGAGGGTGTCCCTGAGTCTACCCAGCTCTAATGGGTACCTGACCTTAGTTGGGGTAAAATAAAGGCGGCTGTGCATAGTGCTGGCCGCACAATCACCTAGTATGCCGTGGCCACAGAAACTGGTAAACGCTGCTTCACCGGACCTATGGATCAATTCAGTCTGACTTTACTTAGAAAAAATTATAAAAAATTTAAATATCCCATTGGCTCAAATTGATCCATGGGGTTGGTGAAGCAACGGTCACCAGTTTCTAAGGCCATGGCATACAAAGGGATTGTGTGGCCAGCACAAAGCCCAGCTGCCCTGACTTTACCACAACTTAAGTCAGGTATCCATCTGAGCTGGGTAGACTCAAGGACACCCTCCAGACCAGTGAACAAATCCTAGCATTCACTAGGATTTGAACCTTTGGTACGCCAGCCAACGCACTGCCACTCGGCCACGGTGCCCACAAGTCAAATAAATATGAAATATAAATAGTTGAACCAAATAATAAACACTTACTCTAAGAATGAGATGAAGATTTCTGTTGCGCAGAAATCTACGCAAATAATGAATTTCAGGCTCCTTATTGGGGAGTCTTGATTCAAGCGTTGGAAGAGCAACCAGAAGCTTCTGAGCATCTGTAAAATGTAAAAATTATAGATTAAAAATTATATAAAAAAATGAAGCACAGTAATTTGTAACATTCTTATGCAATAAATAAACAATTTTAGAATGAAATTTTTGTTTACCAGTATCTATCTTGACATGAGGAAACAGTGGTAAATTAACCGGCATGGTCCCTCATCAGTTTTTCCTGCTCTGGGCTGAAAGTTCTCTTCCATACTAGTAGCCTAACAAGGAGTTAAGCTTCACATCATTTCTGTTTCGATAAAATTAACATATATAAAAATATTACAATATAAGTATAACAAAGAGTGTTTACTCATTTTAATGTAGCCCTACTAGTAGGCCTAAACACTTCTGTATTCATGGAGTGTAAGCCACCAATATTCTCCAATTAAGAATATACAGGTGGGGTAAAGCCTGAGGGACTGCCCCTGTTGAGCGTCCAAGATTTCATTGCACTACCAAGAGGCCCCGAGACTCACAAGTGGAGGAAGAAATGTGTGCAAAAGCTCGTCTCACCAACTCCGGGTGACTGGATGTCCAGGCCTGAAGTATGTGCAGGTAGCCTACACCAGCAAGCCACCACATCAATGATCCCAGGGTATTCCGCAGGTTGGGAGAAGATGTGTACTACATGGACTACTGAGACTGTACACTTTGTTACGTGGCATGCTCTATCAGGACTATATATAGTCTTTGATATGATCTCGGTGTGCCCCATCCATCCCTTAACATTGTAACGCCCTGGACAAAAGAGCTGGAAGGCTCGTCAAGTATTTTTAGACATTATAAATCGGTCGGTCAAGCGGTTAGTACACTGGACTGTCAACACTATGACCCAGGTTACTATAGCCCTGCTACCGACCAATCCCTGAAGCTGCACAGGAGTTTGGGGCCTAGAACGTAAGAATCTTCTATCTACTATAAGGGACGTTTGTAAACTTACTTATATTATAAGTGTTATAAGTATAATAAGTCAAGAACTACGCTATGCATGAGGTTGGCTTTTGCTATTTAGAATTACAATCTTAAAACTGTTTTCTTGGATTTGTAAAAAATTATGTCAAAATAAAAGCTGTTTAATTATTCTGGGATTAAATTAATAACATGGTCATGGTCATTTTAGTAGAGTTAAAAAATATAGGCCTGTAATTATAGTTATAGCACTTATAGCCTACTGGAATTTTAGATAGAGTTAGATTGTAATAGCCTAATAAATAGGCCTAGTATCTTATAGGCTATACTTATATAGGCCTACTCAGTTAACTCAGTAGCCTAAGCCTAATATAAGTCTAAGACTTGACTTAAAAGCCTGATTACTGAACTTACTGTCTTGTTAGAATCACTAAACTAAATTTTATGATTTTTTTTTAGCCTACATTTGTAGTGTCTACAGAGTAACAACAATAACTATAAAATTAAAATAAAACACAGTTTTTTCTTGCTTTGCCCTTAAACTAGACTATATTATTATTAATAGGGGCCTACTCAGTTAGGCCTATAGTTTTGAGTTTAATAGTATAGAAAGAGCCTGAAATACCCCAATAGTCAATACTTCAATAGTCAATAGCAAATATGAGATAAGATAATTAATAGATTATTAGGCCATTATTTAGGCCTACAATTACAATGAAATGTTGAATGATTGCACAAATTATATGAAGAATTCCGAAGCCGAAACGAAAAAAAATGTTCCCTTTCCTTTCCACACTCACACTTTGGGCTGTGTCTTTAACGACACCGCCATGGCAAGTTAACATGCCATGAGCGCATCCAGTCCAAAACGCACACATAAAATAAGGATACTCGCCAACACTCACACAGTCAAATATTGATTATTGACGTGACACAGTTCGTTTGAACCTTTGCCTTTACGGTGCTCCTTCGCTTGAGCCAATGAAAATAAAGTCTCTGTGGTTTCCTAGGCAACAAAAAGGCGATCGCAAACCAAGTGGCCAGTGTAATTTTAAAAGTTAAAATTAAAAGGTTGAATTTTTTAAATATAGTACAAATGTACTAAATTGAAAAACTTTAAATTTTGTTATAATATTTTTTGCACGAGAAAAGGATTCAATAACGAAGCAATTAAAAGAGTTCCTCCTCCCAACAGGTGAACACAAGTCAATTAATAAAGTATATTAATTAAAGCAATACCACTTTAGCCACTTATACTTATAGTTACCACGTGGCACCACTTATTATGGAGACTTAGTCTCTAAATTTAATTTAGGTCAAATGAATTATATGTAACCAAATCTATATAGGCCCATTATTATTATAGACCAGGAGTGGGAACTTCTTATGTGTAGGCCAGTGTAGGCCTAAAGTTATTATAGGGGACCATATTATATATTATATATCTATCTATATTTATTATGTAGACTTTTTGCAACAGCTATTACAATAACTTTTCTCAATAAATAGGCCTAGGCTAATTAGGTAGCCTATATGAATCATTTATGCCTATGACTATGACGTCTATTACCGCAGGCCAAAATAGGCTAATTTTAAGCTTAGGTATAAGCCCTATACCTAACCAATTATTGCATTTCTTTTAGGCCTACTTAGGCCTATATTATAGCCTACACTTAGACTAGGCCTATATGTAGGCCTAGGCCTATATACATGATACTTTACAATAAGGACAAAAATGTTTAGGCCTGCTAGCCTAATTTGTTAACAAGAATTTAAAATTTGTTATTATAAAACATTTCTTTAGCCTATTCATTAATTTAGACACAAACCGCGGCGACTCCATTTTTACTGATTTCTGATGACATAATAGAATCTAGGCCTTTATGTGTAACTTGCAGTGTTTTACAATATTATTCTTGAAATATGGAGCACGTTTTAGTTGTTGAATTGCGCATGCGGCATGACAGCGTACAAGTGCCAGTTCGACAGTAAAGACTTATTCTTATAGCTCTAAGTTCTTGAAATCCCGGAATTTCCTTCCGAATTTCCTTCCGAGCTTTGTACTTTTTGAGTGATTTCACCAGAAATGGTTTCTCTTTCCAGTAATTGCCTTGACGGTAGGCCTACTATATTATAATCCCATAAAAGAGAGTAGGCCTACCACAAATATTGTTTAGTTGCAGTATCACAAATATTGCTTAGTTGAAGTTGAAGTTTACGCATTAAATTGTTAGCCTATTTAGGCCTACCTGGTCAAAAGGTCTGAGCAGAGTTGTCCTTGATAAAGTAGGCCTAGTGTTGTCAAATTATTTGTTTGTTTTTTTAGTTCTGGACACATATTTGATGCATCCAGCCAGTGGCGTAGCTATAGTAAACGTCACCCGAGACGATCCATTCAAATGTCACCCCAGTGACCCCACACGGCCCTATGCTGAATGGTTAGGTGTAGCTAAATTTTCATACATAGGCCTACTCTACCTCTAGGCCAGGCTATACTTTACTCTACTGACCAGTACTTTACTGCTTACATGTATGATCCAAGACAAAATCCGAATCCAATACCACAAAACAAATAGTTCAAATCCAAAGATTTTTAAAATACAACTGTTCACTTTCAGAACATCTAAATGCAAAACACGGCAATGCACAGACCAAAAGAATGTCTTTCGACACTATAGTCCTAGAAGGAATGTCTTCTTGTTTTCATTGTGGCAAACAGGCCAATGACATCGTCAAAATCTATTTGTCTTGTAAGCTCATGTTCAATAGACAGAACAGCCAGATCCGACAATTTCGACTGGCTTATGGTTGACCGGAAGTAATTTTTTATAAGTTTCATTTTGGAGAAACTTCTTTCACACGATGCCACAGAAACAGATATTGGCATAAAGAATGTTAGAGTCAGCGTAAGATATGGCAATGATTCAACAAAGTCCCACTTGATGATAAACCGTAGGAATTGCAGTACAGTCCAGAGCTTGGCTAACTCCAAGTTTATTTCGGCTGCTTGTAGGTGTTGCCTTAAACGTGGTATTTCCAGACAAAGGTCTTCTTCAGACAGCTCATCAAACACGGTTGTGAGCTTGGTAACAGACAACTGTATTTCTTCGTCGTTGGCACAAATAATATGGTCTGACTGAACGGCAGAAAAAGTCATCAAAACGTCATTCACTGCCTTTCCTCTCGTATCTAACTCCATATGAAAACGGTCCAGACACTCTAAGATTGCTCTCTTGGTATCCTGCTGCAATGACAATCCAGCATCTCTCCCTCCTCTCCTAATAATCTTCTCTTTCTTATGATTCTCTTCTCTGTAGGGATATCAAGTTCTTCACATTTCGCAAGTGCCTGCTGGACGCCATTGTCACCAACCTTCGTACGCTGCTCTTCCAAAAAGACCTTGAGAGCCCTTTATTTGGTTGCAACCATGTCCACAGGAATACCTGGTGTTTGCATATACTTCTGTGCTAAGTCGACTTCTTGTAAAACGTCATCCCAGAAAAACAGGAACGAAATGAAAGAAAAGTCGCATATTGTGCGCAGCGCCTCTTGTCTCGACGCTTTCTTCGACATCACACAGTGCTTCAATGGCTTCCACAAACTGGTTTAACTTCTGTATCATTGGCTTCACTGCATCAGCATGTGCACTCCAGCGAGTTGTGGACAGTCTCTTAACTGTTAGACCAGTAGCGTAGCCAGGGGGGAGCTGGGGGAGCGGCTGCTCCCCTTACGACCATTTTCGAAGAAAAAGGGCCTTTTCAGGAAACAAATGATTTAATTAATAATTTTAACAAGTCACGCAGCACAATATATGCTGTTTCAAATTTTTTTCTTTAAATTGCATTTCAACTATTTAATTTATTACAATCATTATGAATCATTCAGCGCGCCAACAGCGTGAAAGTCAAACTGATCAACTATATTATTTTTATAAGACAATTTATTTAGTGCCGTAGCAAGACCAAGACCAAACGAAAAGCAGCTTAATAGAGAAAATCATTAAAGCGTTTTATATTTAATAAAAAAGTAACCTGTTTGTTATTATCAGCTTCAAAAAAATTCCATTAGTAGCTAATACAAAATTTCAATTTCATTACCCAACTTACACATTAATAGTTAATAGTTATCAACATATGTATTTAGTTGTCAAAACATTATTCTAGTAATAGATATAGATAAAGTCTTTAATGCATATGCCAGGGTCAGGGCGACCAGAAACAACTAAAAAATAACAAAAACTAAATACCGAAAGAAACGTTCTCAGTTCTCACTCCAGCTTTTATTGTAATACAGTATTTTTTTTCTTTCCCTCTTAACAAAACGAATTGTAGTCATTCGTTACTACGTCATTTTGACGGGCATAGCCTCTAGTAAATGATATTAAGTCGTTAATGTTTAATGTCAGAACAACTGAGACTTACTCCGACGTATTATTTTAACCCGAAGGTTATGTGATAAGTTTAACAAATAAGAGGAAGAGATACATTATAATCATATAAACTGGGTAGTTATTTTAATGTTTAAAAATGAACAAGTAGATTTTTTAGTCATAAAATATTAATATAATTTTCAACTATCTTGTGTAATTTGATCATTTTAGAGTTGTAATTTGTAAGTCTTTAATTATTTTAAAAAAGCAAAAAAAAAAAAACATATTAGAAATATTAATGTAAAGAAAACGTGTTAATTATCTCCCTTGAAATAAATTCTCCAACTTTGATGCTAGTGATACCAAACGAGTTTATTGTTTTAATATAACTAGTGTACTTCTGAAAATGCTCATCTATCTTGATTTGCTTTAAATTAGGGAAATAGTGAAATGTTTTGAAATTAATTTCACGGAAAGATATGCCCAGTTTCAATGCAAATCCATTCCAGTTGCCCATTACATCAAGTGCTTTTGGACCCAGTCTTGTAAATGGAAGTTTAACCTAGTAAAACGTGTCGCCAAGTCATACAAAAACATTGGCTTCAACAGTCAGTTCTTATCATTCAATAGCGGAAGATTCCTGAACAAAAACAGTCGACGTCCAGTGTGATTCATATGTAGTTCGTCATGCAGCACCCACTAATTATGCTGACAATGTTTTCACTTGGAGTTCTTTCGTGCCAGGTCTGGCACGCGTGCTTTAGATTGTCGACTCCTTCTATAGAGCATTAGCGTTGATTCTTTAAATACTTTTCGATACTAGATGTTCATCCCGAAAATGAGCAGTAGATGCAATCAATTTTGCAGAAATTCCCATCACTATTAGCTGACAGAAAAAGAATCGTTAATGGTTAAATAAAAACTGCATTGTCATATATTGTGTGTATCCCGAGGCAAAATATAGGCCTATTCTTATAACACTTAATAGGCCCTACGTACAAATTATTAGTTATTCTATTAATCTGGAAATATTGCTAAAAGTGGGGCCTTTTTCCTAAAATGTCGCTCCCCCTAGCGTTTATTTCGCTGGCTACACCACTGGGTTAGACCTGTGTACTTCACTAGTACATCCCAGAGATGGATCGACCGAGCAAAAAAAAAGTGTACAGCGCCACAAGACTTCCAAAAAACGTTACACAAGACGGATTGTTAGCAAACAAATGTTTGCCATAACGGGTTCAAAGAATGATTGGAACAAGGTACGAAAATTGCCTTCGGATTAATGTCTTTAATCTTTTGTTGCACACCACCTTGGATTCCAGACATGCTTGCTGCATTATCGTACCCTTGACCGCGACATAACTGAATATCCAGTCCTTCGTTTTCTAGTTTCTCGAGGATATCGCCACTCAATGCAGTAGCAAACTACCTGACTGTTTGTTCTTTGCTGGATTCTGACAAGATGTTCTCTTAACGCTACATCGTAGTGAGATAACAATTCAACAAGCTCCAAGAGTTACCTTTGTTTAACGATGACGCATCCTCTCGATGTCCTCTAAATGACAGGTTCTGTCATGCAAGGAAAAGTATCACATCTAAAACTCTATGCAGAATGTCTCTGAACTTCTTTTTCTCCTTCTCCATCAGGGAAATGGTCGCCGCATCGATGGTTGTTTGCAGCTGGAGTACTGAAGCCAGTGTTTTCCACTTCTCCAAGCACGACAGATGATCCTTTGATTGTTCATGACTATTTCAGACTATTTTTGCACCTTAGCCTGGCTTAAAAATTTGGTTGGAGGTGACATAGTGTCACCCCCCCATATGCTGTCACCCGGGGCGGTCCGCCCCCTTATGCCCCCCACCCCTTAGCTACGCCACTGCATCCAGCAAACATTTCTAGATAAAAGTCTGGAAAGAGGATGCTATCGATCTAGGTTTTAATAGGGCCTAGGGTTCTATAATTCTTAAACCAACAGTTAGAACATTGGTCTGGCATTGACCGCAAGAGAGCAACCGTTCTACAGACTGGACGGTAGAAGTAGAAGAGAAATAAGGACAACCATAATTTTATGATACTAATGAAATAGGAACCAAATATAATCTCCATTTTCAGACAGCAACTAAAGAGCACTACGGCGTCGTAAGTAACCATCCCCTTCCCCAACTACACGCGAACACACACTAACAATATCCCCCTTCCCCAACTACACGCGAACACACACTAACAATATCCCCCTTCCCCAACTACACGCGAACACACACTAACAATATCCCCCTTCCCCAACTACACGCGAACACACACTAACAATATCCCCCTTCCCCAACTACACGCGAACACACACTAACAATATCCCCCTTCCCCAACTACACGCGAACACACACTAACAATATCCCCCTTCCCCAACTACACGCGAACACACACTAACAATATCCCCCTTCCCCAACTACACGCGAACACACACTAACAATATCCCCCTTCCCCAACTACACGCGAACACACACTAACAATATCCCCCTTCCCCAACTACACGCGAACACACACTAACAATATCCCCCTTCCCCAACTACACGCGAACACACACTACCAATATCCCCCTTCCCCAACTACACGCGAACACACACTAACAATATCCCCCTTCCCCAACTACACGCGAACACACACTAACAATATCCCCCTTCCCCAACTACACGCGAACACACACTAACAATATCCGTACAAAAAAAAGATAATCTTATTAATCATTTACTCTGTGATGGGTAGGGTGCACGTGTTCCCATAGCTTCGCTAAAAAAAAAAAAGAAAAAAAAACAACTCAATAATAAATGTCGTTTTTTTCTCCCTATTTAAAAACTATGTTAATATTACTATAAAACTATAACTATTTGCTACTCCCCCTCTTTCTAACTCTTTTCAATTTCATTTTGCCAGGTATAAAAACTCAAAATAATATAATATAAAATATAAACTATAGACGAAAAATATAACTCACATTTCCCTTTCTTCTACTGTCTCTCTCTCTTTCTCTCTATTTCGATTTTTCACACTTTTCTCTACCCTTTTGGCGAACTTTTAAAATGCTATGATGATACATGGACACATAATATTATCTCCTCCACTCCCTCTATCCTTTCATTTCATTTTCCGTCATTATGGAGTATACATATAATCACATACTTATAGAAACGCTTACGCTCTCCCCCATACTTTTTGCTGTTATAAGAGCCGGTATTAAAACTTTCTCTCTTGTGACCTTGTCTTAGTTTCTCAACCCGTTTGGTGGCTGTACATGGTGAACGGTCGCTGGCCTGCGGAATCCTTCCCTGTTACACGGCATGCCACGCCTTGGGCGTGTCGTGGGGTGGCTGGAGCTCGGACAGAGTTATGCTCAAACCTAAGCGTTACGCCCTGGACACAAGAGCTTCGGCTCGTCCGGGATTCTTTAGAGACTTTTAATTCGGTGGCTGTACGTAGACATAAACTTGAAGATTACACTCTGTTCCCCCTTTCTTCTTCTTTTATGACATCATAATATCTCTCTAGATCTATATCCTTTTGATCTCCGTCAATGAATTTTAAGATTATAATTACATCTTAAAAAATACATGGACGAAAATATAACTCCCACTTTATCTCACACCCATTCTTTCCCCCAACATTTGGACTGGTAAGGCAGCTAACAGGCAGCGCCTTTACAAGCTTATGTAGCGCCCCAGGGAAAAAGTTTTAGCGCTGCCTTCTTACATACTGTAACTGCTTGTTTAGTGCTATATTTGCCATATTTAGACTACATTTGCCGCCCCCCCCACTGGAAGTGTCGCCCCCTCTGCCCCCCCCCCTCTCTATGTGAGGGCACTGCGATCAGATAATGTTATATTAAAATGAAAGCGTGTCTTTCTGTCGCTATGATTAACTCTGGCCATATGTTAAAGTGTCCGCGTGTTTAACTGTCGCGTGTTTATCTGTCGCCGCGTGTTTAATATAGAACCCATTCAAAAATAATTTATAACTTATAAAAACATTTCAAGGTACTTATTTATTTTCTAAATGTAGGCTATTCGAACTTCAAAAATCAAGTAATTACTGCATTGTTAGTGTTCATCTTCTGACACATTCATAAATCTACGGTACAACTAGGCTATAGGCCTATATATTATATGCATCCCACTTAATATAAACATATAACATTTATTGCATTAAGGACTAAATGGACACATGTCATGTATTCGACTCGTAAAAGTAAAATGAAAAAAAAAAATAACAGTTAAACCAAGATAATTATCCAGCAGGCGCACCACGTTGTATCGACGAGGAAAAAAACGTGGAAGACACGAAAACACGAGGAAACGTTTTTTTTTTCTCCGTCGATACTACGTGGTGTGCCCTGTGGTAGTCTCAAACTACATTTTACTATAGACTATAGACAACAAGTCAATGTCACACGATTGAAACAGTATGTATATAACAAAAATTATTACTTGGAAAATCATCTTTTAAAATGTTAAGAACCGACAAACAGAACGCAACAGAAGCGTAGCCAGGGGAGGGGGGAGCAGGCGGAGCGGCAGCTCTTTAGTTACACATATAAATAAAAGTCTCCAATGTTTGATCTCAGTATAACTGAGATTTACTGATATATATTATTTTAACTCTCTGCTTAAAATACTACGACAAATTACAATTTAGAGGATGAGATACTTAATAATCATACAAACTGGGTAGTTTTTTTAATGTTTAAATGTGTACATGTACATTCTCTAATCATAAAGTATTATATAAATTTCAACTATAATCATAAAATATTAATATAATTTTCAATTACTTTGTGTAATTTGATCATTTTAGAGTTAAAAATTGTAAGCCATTAATTTTTTTAAAAGGGAACAAAAAAGAAACATATTAGAAATATTAATGTACAGAAAACGAGTTCATTATCTCCCTTCAAGTAAATTCTTCAAATTATTTGATGCTAGTGATACCAAACGAGTTAATTGTTTCAATATAACTAGTGTACTTCTGAAAATGCTCATTTATCTTAATTTGCCTTACATTACGGGAAGAGTGGATTACTCCGTAATAGTTTCTTCTAGAAGAGACTTTAGAAACTATACAATTGACTATCTTAACAATAGATTCAATCACAGATTGCAAGTCCAATGATGGAAGCTTTGCAAACAAAGATTCCTGAACAAAAACAGTCGAAGTGCAGTGTGATTCCCATATAGTTCGCCATGCTGAGATACATTGTTTTCACTTGCATTAAACAATATTCTTGGAGGTCTTTCGCGTGCCACTGAAAATCGTTCTGCGTGCAAAGTTTGGCACGCGTGCCTTAAGTTGCCGATCCTTTTTATTGAGCTTTCGCGTTGATTCTATAAATCCTTTTTGATACTATATGTTCATCCCGAAAATGAGCAGTAGATGCAATCAATTTTGCAGAAATTCCTATCACTATTAGCTGCTAAAAAAAGAATCGTAAATGGTTAAATAAAAACTGCACTATTATACAGTGTGTGTATTCTGAGGCACAGGGTTTTCTTGTAACACTTGATACGTACAAATTCTTAGGTATTCTATTAATCTGGAAACATTACTAAAAGTGGGGCCTTTTTCCTAAAATGTCGCTCCCCCTAGCGTCAAAACCTAGCTACGCCACTGGAACGAAAGCGTTTGTTTTAAAGTTTATTTCGCAGGCCTACATTTCATAATTGAACATCCTTAAATAATTGGCATGACTTTGTAATGATAATACTATATTAATTACGATTACTGAACAAAATATTAATCATTATCATCACTTAGACTTTTGGTTTTTTGATCATCATAATATGAACTCTGTCCACGCTACAAAGACTTAAGCTCAAAAAAGCATAACTCAGGAAATGTTATTTTTAAAAGTAATACAATGGTTAAGCCCCTTTGATTGGTTTGAGGTTAAATGCCCGCAAATAGAACTAGAAGTACCGTTAATTCTACCTACATCCTACATTTACATTATAGTCTTTGGGCATTTAGGGGTGCCTCAGATGATGAATGCCATCCTCGTCCATTCTTCTTGACTCTCCGTCCTTCTCATGCCGTCCATTCCCAGATATTATCCTCCCATCATATTCATTCACTGTTATTAGTGTTATCCTCTCTTTCTCCCTCCCGTGTTAGTTAGTGCTCTGTAAGATTACCCTTGTGATCTTGTGATGTGGCTCTATCATTCTAGCCTTGACCTTTTTCTCTAAGGCTAGAAGGTCGTCTTGGTGACATATTGAGTACCGTAATAGTTGTGTTTTTTTTAAATAAATGTTGTGTGTTGGCTTCCTTATGTCTTACGAGACGATGGAATTACTGTGCATTTGGGGGAGTGTGCGCTCCTGGCCTTGCACATTGCAACTTCTGTTTGGATATACAATCCCAATCTTTTCTCTTTTTTTTTTTGGAGTACAGGATCCACGTTTTGCTGGCATAAAGGAGAGTCCTTATCACTCATGCACTGTACAATACAACCTTGGTGTTGATAGTCATGCAGTTGTTTTTTTTATTGTTCCGCATTCTCTGTCATAGTCTGGACAGTGTTGCGGAGGCATAGCCGATCCTTTTGATAAGTTCCGAATCGAGCAAGCGGTTGCTACTTATGGAGGAGCCAAAGTAAGTGAAGTGCTCCATGACCTCGAGTCAGCAGTCGTTGATGGTAATATTAGGTGGGTCAGCTTCTTGGGCCGTCAAATTGGTATTTTTAAGGCTGATATTTACGCCGAAGTCGTTAGCGATCCATATGACTTTGCAGTCCTGCCTCTGTGTGTGTAGCTATGGCAGCGTCATCTTCAAAAAGCATGTCCCAAATGACAGTTAAATAGTTTTCCATAGTATCTAAACAGGCTTGCTAAAATGATGTCAAAGAGTGTCGGGGCAAGAACACAGACCGATGTTAAATGTTGTAAGCAGGTTGTAAAACCATAAGGCGCTATAATATTACAAGCATTTAAAAAAAAAACTATAACTAAGCTTATAACAAATTATAAGTGTAGGCCTATAGTTTAAATTTTTAATGTTTAACTGTTACTTAGGAAAAACAAATCTTATAAAAATGTTTCTATGGCCTGTTTCTTTGCCAGTTTGTTTTTTAAAATTTTGTAATAATTAATTACTCATTAAAGCGTTTAGTCAAATAATTGATTAAATAATTCATTCAGTAAAATGAGCTTTTTTACGAATCATTCTCTCCAGTGAGTTATTATAAGAATTGTTGTAATGAATAGATCGTAAATTAATTATCCAAACAGGTGAGTGATTTCTAACAGAAACGCTAAGGGTTGGGTCGATACTTTAAAATAATATATTGTTCAACTTCTTTCAACTCAAAAGCTCTGGATACAAATGAATTTAAAAAAATGAATTAACTGTGTCACACAATGTCTTGTCAATCATTAAGAACGTTACTCCTTTCCGTTGTCAAGGAAACCTATTCTCGATTAAATGTGTGATGGAGGGGGCTTTATTCATTAGTTTAAAAAATTATTCTTTGATGCAGAATTTTGTTGTTAATGAAAAAATCGATTAAATGAAGGACTTGGTCGCCGTGTGAATGGAAAAAAAAACAAAAAGCAGGCCTATATAAATTTCTATATTATGATGAGTCTGAAATATATGTTATTTATTATCCAAAAGCCGAGTCATAAATGTTATACAAATACTGCAATGCCCAGTGAAGAAAATATATTTAGTCAGAGTTCTTAATTTACATGTTAAGGGATACTTTTTTGTAGTTTAAATACTTGAATAACAATAGTTTGTTTTATTTGCCGTTTAAATAATGAACAACAATGTCGCGTTTATTAATTGAATTTGCTGACTTAAAAATAAAGAAGTAATTGTCGGTCCTTAAAAAGTAAAGTATCTCGTAGGACTTGACTGATCCATTGGGCCGACGAAGCAGCGTTCACCAGTTTCTGTGGCATTGTGTAACGAGCACAATGCCCAGTCGCCTTTACTAACTAAAGTCAGGTATCCATTTGAGCTGGTCAGACTCAAGGACACCCTTCAGACCCGATAACAAAATGATCGCATTTCACCAGGATTCGAACCCAGGACATTCGGTACGCCAGTCGAATGCGCTGCCGCTCGGCCAGCGTGCCCCGTGCTGGAGGTCCCTGGCGATAGGATTATCGGGGAACCTTTAATTAATTAAGTGCTAGAAATATACACAGACACAAAGACTTATAACATTCACCATTTCCTAATCTTGGACTGAACATTAATCTTCAAAACTGTTTCTTTAAAAGCAAAAAGTACCGGGTATGTAGAAATATGAAGTCATTTCGTTTTTTTTGTTATTTTTTTTGGTTAACTGGAATACAGCGTGAGCTATTGAATTAAAGCGTCTAGTCTATTTTCCATGCCCGGTTAATTACGCCGTATCTACGTAGACAGAGGGATAAATGAAGTAAAGTATCCCGTCGGACCAAACTGATCAATAGGGCCGGTCAATAGGGTTTCTGTGGCCACGGCATACTAGGATATTGTGTGGCTGACACAAAGCCCAGCCGCCTTTACTTTAACCCCAACTAAATTCCGGTACCCGTCAGAGCTGGGGTCATCCCGTTAAGGATACCCTCCAGACCCGGGAACTAATCCAGGATTCGATCCCAGGATATGCGGTACGCCAGTCGGGCGGCTCGGCCACCCTGCCCCATGATAAATGAAGAAAAAAACAGAAAAAGTGAAAAAAGAAATAACATTTTATAGAAAGACAACAAAAGTATAAAAACAAAGATTTACTAAACAAAGTAATAACCAATGTTTTACACAAACTTCCATCATGAAAATGTATTATGTATGGCAGATAGAGCGTGACAATACGTAGCATGATGTGTTGGTATTAGTTTGATTTATTCCATGCGAGTGCAGACGATGGCACTAGCTCAGGAACTACTTTTTTTAAAGCACAAATAAAATGCACATTCATACAAAGTCATTTTTTTAGTTGAGTCTCCACTTAGTTTTATGTTTGATAAACAAAATCTCCACATTCACACAAACATTCACACAAACATTCAACCACAATACCGTGGCGAAAAAGTAATGACAAGTGAAAAAGTTTTTTTTTGTCTTGATTATAATATAAGGTGGAATGTGTGGCCATCACAATGCTCAGGATTTCTAGCCTTGAGTGAAATCAAGTGAAACCGCTACCAGTCCAATAACTTAGTTAATTTTAACTAGTTTATATAAAATGGAGGGGTGGGCCAGTAGTCCAGATATTTACCACTTGACCACTACGAGACGATTTTTTTTTTTGAAGCAGTGCCTAAACATCAGTACTTTCCAGCACCATGGACGAGTCGGTCGTGTCGCTGCCAGGGTTTGAGCCCCCCGATCCGAGCCCCGAGTGCCTGCACAGAAACAGGTCCGTTTCCGCATCTCCCCCTGTTGTTCGCTTCCATCTGTGTGGCGCCAGCTTGTAGGTGCTTTCTCTGCCATGGATGGTTTCAATTTCAAGGCACCTGTTCTGAGCAAAATGTTTGGCAGTGGGTTTATGCGCTCGCGTTGATTCCATATTTGTGGAGGCGAAGGGAAATGATCTTTCGTGAACGCCGGTCTTGAAATCTTCCCCTATAGAATTGGAGGTGAGCTTAGCGTTCGCAATGAACTTTGATGAGTCCACTAGACTTATCAACTTATCATCTCGTTTCGTAACATTTACTATCTTAGAAGAAAGTCTGTCATTGCTACAATCTCTACGAATTTTCCTTGCCAAATGTTCTGTTTTAATGTCGAGAATATTTTCGTTGTTTTCGCCCTCAGCTTTGGGCTCGTTTAATGAATGGCTGGAAAAGAATCGAGACCGGCGCACCCTATTTTTCAATAATTGGGTATTAATACTTATATTACTATTTCTCTCCATTGGTGTAAAAGGCTTTAACAGTTTTTCAGGAATTCCTTCTATACTGTCAGTATGTTTAGATTGACCTCGGTCGAATGGACAATTTTCCAGGATTCCATGATTTGACATTTCTCCGCGAATGTTTCTATAAAATATTTTACTGTGAGCCGCGTAAAACGGATGTCGTTCGTTGTGGAAATCCAGATCGGGGAACAAGGGGAATAATCCAGGCTCAGAATGGCATCCACCTTTTCTAAAACTAAAACGATGATTCGTGTTATGAGCAGCGTACATCTCAATGTTTGTAACTGGGTCGTCGCAGTCAAACACTGGTTTGGTCTTTGAGTCCAGTCCATTATACTCGTTAGATGCGTCTTCAACATTCCATATTCCAAAATGGCGTCTCTGATCATCGCCGACCGAAGTAGAATGTTTTCTTGAATGAGTGAACCGAGTGGGAGATCCGGGAACGGGCTGTTTCGAAAAGTAATCAATGTTTAACTTTTTAATGGTGTCAGTATTGGATTCGCGATTGTCAAAAGGTATCGACGAGCAATGAATCTCATCGAATCGAATCTTAATAGGCGTCCGCATAATTCCGCATATTCTCCTTCGTTTTAGGTCGATATCGACTTCCAGGTAGTCCAGTATGGCTCTCTGTCGCTTCCGCACCCGCTTCCAGTATCGATAGATGGACAGGATGAGGATGGCAGACGTCAGAACGAATAGCAGGACGGCGAGATAAGGGACCCAGACGACTCCGCCAGTCGGGCTTGGGCTAGTGGTATCGACTGGGTAGGTATCGTTGTCGAAGGAGTCGGTGATGTTGCATAGCGGCGTGAGAAATTGCTGCATGAGTACTAGTAAGCTGAACAGCAGATTCTCCGATACAATATAATTGTGTATTCGAGTATCAGAGAAAGCCCCATGCTTCAGTTTGCCATGTATTCTGGGAAAAAATAAAGTAAAGTAATGATAATATAACGTTTATATTGCTATGCTTTGTAATGATTCTGATCATAAATAACATATGCATCAGCATACGAGATTCGGAATATGGAAAATAAAAAAACTACAAAACAAATATTTAGGCCTACAGTAACAAAATGATTTGTAAAGGAAAAGTATGTTAATTAATGTACGGTACAGAATTTGATACAAGTTCCTGGTTAAAATACATTCTCTTACTTTTAACTTTTAATCCGTTTTAAACAATCACTAAAATATGTACAAAAAGGGCATTATTCATCACCCCTATATCAACGCCTTTCACTTCTCCTAAGGTACATTTCAAAAAATGTAATCCTTAAAATTATCAACAGCATTTTGGATCATTTCTGTTGGTTGTATAAATGATGGGCAAGATATAAAAAAAAAGGCTTTCGTTCAACATCCAAGTCACTATAGCGCTGTTATATGAGAAATGTTCAATACACAAGAATCAATGCCCTTGTTTATTGTATGTATATTCATAATTTCATCCATGCATAATATGTAGTAATAGATAGATTGATAAATAGATAGATTGAAAGATAGATAGATTTATTGAAATAATAATATAGACCTATTTAGATGAATTTATGAATAGATTTACTCAAAATACATTTTTAATACATATACAATATAATTATAGATTATAATCTATGCTCTATTTTAAAACTAAAAAAAATAAACAAAATGTAAATACTTCTCAAGCAACATAATAGTTCTCCTACTCAACGCTTCATGTCCGCCATCTTATCCTGTTTTACTATCTTGCAATAAAATACCTTTTTTTTTAAAATGTTTCATTTTACTTTTTAGCCCTCCTCCCCCCCCCCCCCCCCCCCACGTCTCTCATCTGGTCACGCCGCCTGTCCGATCTTGGCAATCACCATTTCCCCATTGGACGTCTTTTTCCCGCTTATTCGTGTATCGCGGTTTGCTACTCACACGACATTAGTGTACATTTGGCTCTCGCAATGCGGCTCGCGAGCCGACGGTTTTTCTTTGTATTTCTTTTCAATAATAAGTAAATGTATGACATTTTTACAGCAATATTATAGAAAGCTACCGGTAGTCGTTCTTTTTTTTTTTCAAAGACTGAAAAACTCCAAACAAACGTATTTTTTATACAATAAAGCACTCAAGTCACTAAATTACTTACAAGGACTTGAACTGTTAAACCACAGGACCGGATTTGCATTGAAACTGGACATATCCAGTGCCCTCACATAAGGGAGGGCAGAGGGGGGAAACTTTTGCTTTGGGGCGCTACATAAGCTTGTAAAGGCTCTGGACATATCATGCCGCGAATTCATTTTCAAAACTCTGAACTACATGTACATACTTCCCTAATTTATGGTATATATTAAGATAGATAGTTTTTTTTTTTTCAGAAGTACATTGAAGCACTCAAAGTGGAGTTTTATAACAAATGTATGACTTTCAAGTGCATGGACTCGTGTTTTCATACCACATCAAGCTTGACTGGATTTATCCAACTACAACCGTCTTAGATGATGATCTTTTTTTTTTTTAAGTGGAGGGATAATGACCATTTTAAAATGCTTCAACTTGAATTTTAAACCAAAACAAATAAATAAATGGGCATCGAAATTCTAGATTTGTATAAAGAAAAAATAAATAAAAATAAATATTAGTTCTATTATTAAAACAAAACATAACTTTTTTGGCATCACTATCACTAGTAGGCCTATATAGAATCAAATTTAGAAACTTTATTTTAATAAAAGGGAGATAATAAACCCGTTTTCTTTGAGCTAATATTTCTAATACCTTTCATATTTTTCTTTTATAAAGAAATAGATCTAAACGGTTTACATTTTATAACTTCAAAATTATCAAACTTTAAAAGATAGTAGAAAATTCTATAAATATAATATGACTAAAGAAATTATAATATGTACATTTTAAAACATTACATTAACTACCCAGTTTGTAAAATTAAGATGTATCTAAAACATTAAATGACAATCTGTGTACATCTTTCAAAACAAATAAAAAGAACATCTCATCAAAGATGATCAAATTAAAATAAATTGGTTGCCGATTGACTTTGACTGTTGGCAAGCTCATTGATTTTGAAAACCTAGTTTGGACACTATTAGCAACAGGTTGCCGGTCCCTGCTATAGAGCCTTCTACTGGCATACAAGTTGGAGGTTTAATTTACTAGATGTATATATGACCACAAAAATAGAGCAAGAGAAAGTAACCCCTTTAAAACCAATTCGATCTTTTGAATCGGTGAAGCACTTTTCGTGTCCACGGCTGATAGGAAATTTGTATGGCCAGCAGGTTGCTCAGCCGCTTTTACTTGTCCCCAAAATGTACCCACAAGGATAAACCCAGAGACGCCCCACAGACTAGAAAAAGAAATGATTTCATTCACCAGGATTCGAACCCGAAGCTCTTCGTACGGCATTCGGCGCGCTACCGCTAGACCACCTTTAGTTCTTGTTAAAATTTAATGTAAATCTTAGTGATAGGTTTAGTGGTTTGTTCTTGGATCTTGTTAAAATACAATGTAAACACCAGTGATATGTTTAGTTGTTTGTTCTTGGATATTGTTAAAATACATGTATACACCAGTGATAGGTTTAGTTGTTTGTTCTTGGATCTTGTTAAAATACAATGTAAACACCAGTGATAGGTTTAGTTGTTTGTTCTTGGATATTGTTAAAATACAATGTAAACACCAGTGATAGGTTTAGTTGTTTGTTCTTTGATATTGTTAAAATACATGTATACACCAGTGATAGGTTTAGTTGTTTGTTCTTGGATCTTGTTAAAATACAATGTAAACAGCAGTGATAGGTTTAGTTGTTTGTTCTTGGATATTGTTAAAATACAATGTAAACAGCAGTGATAGGTTTAGTTGTTTGTTCTTGGATATTGTTAAAATACAATGTAAACAGCAGTGATAGGTTTAGTTGTTTGTTCTTGGATATTGTTAAAATACAATGTAAACAGCAGTGATAGGTTTAGTTGTTTGTTCTTGGATATTGTTAAAATACAATGTAAACAGCAGTGATAGGTTTAGTTGTTTGTTCTTGGATATTGTTAAAATACAATGTAAACAGCAGTGATAGGTTTAGTTGTTTGTTCTTGGATATTGTTAAAATACAATGTAAACAGCAGTGATAGGTTTAGTTGTTTGTTCTTGGATATTGTTAAAATACAATATAAACAGCAGTGATAGGTTTAGTTGTTTGTTCTTGGATTCTGTTCTTCTTGTTTTTACATTTCAATAGGCCTAACGGGCATCAATAAGCATATATTTTAACTCTAACTATGGTTTGAAATCTTGGTCTTTCTTAATAAGTTCATTTAGTGTTTAAAAATATATTTACATACACCTGGCCTTAGGGGGAAAAAAGAAGGGAAGACGCGATCGATTTTCGATAGCACAGAACTAGCACCAAGATGGCAGCCTGCATTTAACTAAAGAATAGATCTACATTTATAGGTCAGTGTCATGGGCACATTAGCCATCTACAAGAGGTCCTCACACTGGCGGCATCCGTGTAAGTCACTATGAGTGCTTAAAGCAAAAACAAAATGTGTGTGTCATAAGAGCACATTTAGTTTCAGCCATAAAAAATGATTACAGTGTGTAGTTTGTCTGTGTAAATGTATATTAATAAATTGTTCTGTGGTTTATATTGGCCATTTTTTGACTGAACTGGTGAACAGTATCTGGTCACAAATATAAAAATACCGGGTTTGTTTTTTAATTCGATTGTATTGCTTTTATTTTATATAACTATAAGTATTAATTTATAAAACGTTTATTACAACATTTGAATTTTTTTTTGTTACAAGTTATATCACTTACATGTTGTTTGATAGGCCAGTGTAGGCGATAAAAATGTCAGTGGGATACGAAGTAAAAATAAAGTATCCCGCCGGACCGAATTGATCCGTAAGGTCCGGTAAAGCAGCGTTGTCACCAGTTTCTGTGGACAGAGCTTAATAGGTGATTGTGTGGCCAGCACTATGCACATCCGCCTTTACTTTACCACAACAAAGAGTTGGGTACCCATCAGAGCTGGGTAGACTCAGGCAACACCCTCCAGACCCGGGAAAAAATTCTAGCCTACTCCAGGAGTCGAACCCGGGTCCTTCCGTACGCCAGGCGAACGAGCTGCCGCACGGCCACCGTTCACCCGGGATACGAAGTAACAGTATAAAAAAAAAGGCAGCCACATACAAAAAAAAAAGTTCAGTTTTGAGAAATCTCAAACTATTTATTGGACATGTTTTCTTGAGCATAGTGCTCGAAAAACACTACACCATTAAAGAATTAGCTTGATCAGACAAATAATACACAGCCTCTATAATGTAAACGTCATTCGCTCTACGTAGTTTAAAAAATGAGAGACTGTTTCAGTACAACAGTTGATGTAAAATTAAACTGCAGTGCACTTGTTTGAAGCTACGGTTGACTGGGACATAATGTGAAATGTTCAGAACTAGAAAAAGATAAGGCCTTGCTGTCTGTTCATTGATTCATTCTATTGCCTTTATTATATTATCAATTTTAATTCGGTGAATGACATTCTCAGTTTTATAAATAGACAATCATTGCCATGGTTTGAGAACCACTGCAAAATCTCGTTAAAGATTTGTTTGAATGTTGTGTCTCTCTAAACGACCTGTCCCATTCTAAAACTAAAGAAAGCCCGCTTGGACAATGCCATTGAATGTGGAGTATTGATTGAACCTTGTGTCGTTACAGCAACGTTCATTCACTAATTAGGTAATCATACGTTTCATTCATCGATCTAATGATTTCATCTAGCTCCGGAGACCTTCTTTGTCTCTTTCTTTGCTTTCCTTGCTGAGATTTCTCTGTTTATTTTCTTACATTAGCCTACAGTTACAGTTTCTCACCACATAGTCCTAGTGATGTATTTATTTATTTGTGTTTTGTTAAAATGTTATCCACAGATAGTAAAAACTTCATAATATTTACTTAAACATCTACTTGGTATTATTTGAGTTGAGTAGGTTATCCAGGTAACGAAGTCCAATAGTCAAGTATGTAAGTAATATGTGTGGTCAGCACAATGCACATGCAAGTAAAATAAAGAAAATATTCTGTTCTAACAGGGGCTGATTCGTAAAGACTAGACCACAAACACTATCAACATATTATCTTTAAATAGGATTCATATCTGCTTATAATTCTTTCTTTAACATGTAGAGTGTAGAGTCTAGACTACACTGTGACGATAAAAAATGCTATAATATGATAAGCTTTTATATATGGCTCCCATCTGTCTCGCAAGACAATGGATGCGCCCTGACGGTTTTATGATTTTAATGAGAGACAGCTTGCTGTGGCTGGACAGCCCGATCCTCCAGTGGCAGTCCCTTGAGCATCCCTCACATTTGAACATTGAGGGCGGCTGTATGGAGGATGCTTTTGCCTTCCTTTTCTGCCTTCTGTCAATGTCAGCCCTGGCCCTTTTTGCTTCCAGGGAGGCTATCCCATTGTAGACGGCCTGTCGCCAGGCTCCTCGGTCAGCTGCAACCTCCTCTCATGATATTCGACTATGTCCTTTCCTTGAGGTTCCGCTTGCACACATCTTAATATCTTAGAAGAGGCCGCCCTGTGACTCGAGATCATACGGCCATTTCTCCGTACTCGGTTTACTCCTGTAACCTTTTCTATGTCCGCAAGGCAGCGGGGATTTGTGATCGGCGTGTCCACTCTCCAAGATGGAGTGTCTTCCCAGACTGACGGGTACCATCGGCCCGAAGCTTTGAGACGCCAATTTTCCGCTTTCGCCCTTCATCTGTTAGTAGAAGCAGTACCGCCGGATAAGGCAGCTCGAGCAGGCCAGAGGTTAGACTTGGTTGCCGGAGGCTGTTTGAGACGCATGCCTTATGGGAGCTTTTTATAGACAGTGGGAGCTTATCCACCACTGACACCCCTCCCCCTCCCGGCTAAGGCAACTTTTGGAACCTAAGCTTTTATATAGCTCTGGGGGAGCTATACCAGCTCTCAAACTGCCAAACCGCGCGAAGGCCTAGTACCGATGTTGGCAGAAAATCTAAGTCTATACTTCAACTACAGATATGCAAGGGACAAAGATATCGTGTCCGGATGCCCGCGTTTTAATAGAAACATCTACGACATTTATAACACGACAATAAATAAGGTGTTTAAGGCTTGTATAAAAAATAAGATGCTTAAATATATATGGCTTGTATAGGACCAAAAAAAAATAAGGCGTTAAAGTTTTCTAAGGCTTGTATAAGACGATAAATGAGATGTTGAAATATCTTAGACTTTTATAAGACGACAAATAATGTGTTTAAGTCTTGTATAAGACGAAAAATAAGCTTAATTAGTCTCATAGAGATAGAAAAAGTCATTCTATTATGTTTTTAATGAGTCTCGTGTGTTTATTAAAATATATTTATATTTAAATATAATTATTTATTACAAAATAAATAAATAAAATGATGTCTAAAAACAGGAAAAGAATACAATGGGTTTCAATAAACTTTCCACAGGTTATCTTGACTTTTTGTCGACGTCCAATACAGAAATGACAAATTGAGCTCTCCACATAATTCATTCTAAGGGTTTCTTATCATCCACTGTAGCCTCCCCTTCACAAACATCCGTTCCATCAATCCTCAATGTAGTAATATTCTACTCTCACAATTTTCCTTCATTTAATATTACAACATCCTGTCTTTTCATTACAGCAGGCACAAAATCGATAATTCAACAAAAAAAAAAACACATTTAGTTTACAGAAATGATGTTCTTTTTTACGAGTATCATTTTGTGTTTTTCTTTCGTTTGCAAACTTAATGAGAAGTTCTTAGATTTCGTTGTGGATTTTTTTTTCCTTTCGTTTCTCCGTAGTATAATATTCTTATGGTAGATGGAAAATAAAATAAATATAGAAGAGTATAAAGTTGTCATGAGGTAATTGTTTATGAAATAAAGTGTGTATGCGTTACTGCGATCGTATCGGTGCATGTTGCAGTGATTAATATCTTATAAATTGAGACATTTTTTTGTATTCTAAACCGAAATATTTTATAATTAAAATTTACGATACCGGCTTACACTAATAGGGCGAGAGAGTAGATGGATTAGATACATATATTAGATTGGATAGATCGAGAGATTGAAAGAAAGATATAGATAGATAGATCGACTATTTGATTGATTGATTGATTAATAGATAGATTAGAATAGATAGATAGATTAGATAGCCTAAATAGATATAGATTAGATAGATAGAGATTAGATAGATAGAGAAAAGAAAGATAGATAGAGTTTAGATATATATATAGAGAGAGATTAGATAGATAGATAGAGTTTAGATATATATATAGAGAGAGATTGCATAGATAGATAGATAGATAGATAGAGTTGATATGTATATTTATAGAGAGATTAGATAAAATATATAGAGATTAGATAGAAAGATAGATAAATAGAGATTAGATAGATAGATAGAGATTAGATAGATAGATAGATAGAGATATATATAGAGAGAGATTACATAGATAGATAGGTAGAGATTAGATAGATAGATATATATGAATATAAAATAATCTTCATATATGTCTTTTACACAGTTTCAGTACAAGAGTTGAAGTGAGATAAAGCTGGTACACTGGTTTGAAACAAAAGTTAAATCACTAAACCCAGAAACACTAAAAGACAGAAGAACGCAAAGAGTAAAGTTGGTTTATTAATAATACATAAATTCTAACTTAAAAATACAACACAAAAACAATCTATTACAATGCTCAGATCAACAAAGTAAAAGGATATGAAGACATTTTACTAACGGAACTGAGAACACTTCACAATATCTTATAATCATTTGTTATTATCAATTAGTGTTAGAATAATATTTGACCAAATAGGGTATTTTGAAATCCTTTATATTGAAACTTATACAAATTTTCTTTCTTCGTATGCGACCTCATTAAATTCCGTCATGCGGAAACTTGGCACATAGCCTATATGAGTTTCATTTGAAAACACAATCTATCAATTTTATAGCTAGTCTAGATCCCCCAAAAATAACCCAAAAGTCAATTTTAACTGTTATTTGGCATTCTACTCAATGGTGCACATTTGAAAATCCTTATTGAACGCATTTTAAAATATATGGATCAGCTAGAACATCATATCTAAAAATACTGTACAAAATCAATGCATACGTCAATGTCTTGGAGCATTTAGAACTACTTCATGTAACAGTTTACAAATAGAAGCAAATGAACCACCACTACAAAATAGAAGACTCAAGCTATCATTACAATATGCACTAAAACTGAAACCTTTACCGAATAATCCAGCGTATTTAAGTGTTTTTCACACACAAGAAAAAAAACAGCTTTTTACTGAAAACTCAAAATATATACCAACTTTTGGACTTAGAATTGAAAAAGAAATGATCGAAACTAAAATTTAATTTAGATTTATAAAAAGATATTATATACCAAAAACTCCACGATGGCTTTTTGAAATCCCGCCTATAAACTTAGAATTAAACCATAGAAAGAAAAAGGATCCTTGCATGAATATGTTTCAAGAAGTGCTACAAAAATACCCAAATTATGTCCAAATATACGCAGATGGGTCGAAAAATGATACAGCGACATCTTCGGATGCTCTTACAAATAAAAATAAATAAAAGTAAAAAAAGAAAATATAATTCCATTTTCTCAATAAATAGACTTACTGCAGAGCCATAAGCCTAGCATTAGACATTGCAGAAGAATCAGAAAATCAAAATTTTGTTATTATATCTGATTCGTTATCTTGTCTAACTGCTTTAAGAAACTGTAATACCAGGAATATATCTGCCTTGGACATTTTGACAATATACCAATCGATATATGAAAGAGGCAAACGTGTCGTTTTCTGTTGGGTTCCTGGTCACGCAGGGATAGAGGGAAATGAAAAAGCTGACAGAGAGGCAAAAGCCGCCTTGTTGTTATCAGAGAGTATTACCCCAATACCATATCGAGACTTGAAACCTTTAATAATTAAACATGTAAGACAAAAATGGACTAACTTCTTGAAAACCGAATGCAATAAACTGCAGTATTTGTAAAACTCAAAAACCTGGCATGACACAGGCCAACTTGTTCGAAAGGTCGCATTTATTCTCTGCAGACTGCATACAGGACATACAAAACTAACACATTCGTTTCTCTTAAAACGAGAATCGGCCCCAATTTGTGCTTTCTGCAATGTCAACTTCACAGTGTCTCACATTTTGTTGGAATTTTGTTGAATTGGAATTTGGTGAAATTCGACGTAAATTCTATTACTGTAGAACTCCTTATGAACTTTTCAGCAAAATTAAACCAAAATATATAATAAAATAGACATACAGCTATACAACAGAATTTAAAGATATAAGAACAATAAAATTGATACAAGAGAAACATGACAACAACGTTATCAAAAAGGCCCTATATAACCTTCGATGTTGATAGCCGGAAATTCAACAATTCAATTCAATTCTAACACTGGTGATTGACATAATAATAATAATAATTCTATTTGTATAGCGCTGTTAACAAACATAATGTAAGCTCAGAGCGCATTTTAACATTGAGCAAAAAATAATCCCGAACACGAATATAATTTTCTAGGCTGAATAGGATATATTATTATAACGCAATTTAATAATTAAAAAACTTTACAAACAAAGGACAAAGCAAATACATGAATCATTAACTGATCTAATCTACAAGTAAAACAGTAGGATATAAAAATGTTTAACGAAGGACGAAGGTAAATATTTTAATATAGTGTTTTTTTGTTGGATGGGAAGTAGATGTAATACTTTCGGGCCAGATATTGAGACGGCTCTCTGGCCAACGGTCGTCTGAGAGAAATGGGGAACCTCCAGAAGCGAGGAGTCGGCCGAACAAAGTGTTCTATGTGAAACATAGGGTTTGATTAGTTTCTTAAGGTAGGACGGCATCTCGTTGTTATGAAGACACTGGTGGCAAAGGATCGCCACTTTGTATTCAATTCTGGCTCTCACTGAGAGCCAGCGGACGCGACACAGGTTGAACTGTTGCAAAATCACGACACAGAAGAACTGTTGCAGAATCACGACACAGAAGAACTGTTGCAGAATCACGACACAGAATAACTGTTGCAGAATCACGACACAGAAGAACTGTTGCAGAATCACGACACAGTAGAACTGTTGCAGAATCAAGACACAGTAGAACGGTTGCAGAATCACGACACAGTAGAACTGTTGCAGAATCACGCCACAGGAGAACTGTTGCAGAATCAAGACACAGTAGAACTGTTGCATAATCAAGACACAGTAGATCTGTTGCAGAATCACGACACAGTAGAACTGTTGCAGAATCACGCCACAGTAGAACTGTTGCAGAATCAAGACACAGTAGAACTGTTGCAGAATCAAGACACAGTAGAACTGTTGCAGAATCACGACACAGTAGAACTGTTGCAGAATCACGACACAGGAGAACTGTTGCAGAATCACGACACAGTAGAACTGTTGCAGAATCACGACACAGTAGAACTGTTGCAGAATCACGACACAGTAGAACTGTTGCAGAATCAAGACACAGTAGAACTGTTGCAGAATCACGACACAGTAGAACTGTTGCAGAATCACGACACAGTAGAACTGTTGCAGAATCACGACACAGTAGAACTGTTGCAGAATCACGACACAGTAGAACTGTTGCAGAATCACGACACAGTAGAACTGTTGCAGAATCAAGACACAGTAGAACTGTTGCAGAATCAAGACACAGTAGAACTGTTGCAGAATCACGACACAGTAGAACTGTTGCAGAATCACGACACAGGAGAACAGTTGCAGAATCAAGACACAGTAGAACTGTTGCAGAATCAAGACACAGTAGAACTGTTGCAGAATCACGACACAGTAGAACTGTTGCAGAATCACGACACAGTAGAACTGTTGCAGAATCACGCCTTGACTGAAGCATGACCAGTTGGGCGGAACCACTGATCTCTAAAAAGATCAGTGGGAGGAACGTTGTAATTTGGCGACTTTATCGTCAGGTATCCCGATTAGCAGAGCATTTATAGTAGTCAAGGAACGAGATTACAAAGGCAGAGGCAATTTTCTTTACTTAGATAAAGTCGGATCTGACCAAGTATACGCTGCTGTAGGCCTAAATAAAGTCCTCTGCATAAATTGCTTATGTGGGCGTAGAAAGACAACTATGAGTCATCAAGGATGACACCAGGTATTTTATCTTTGCCATGGGGATATGGCAGTTAATGACTATGAGTGATTTCAAACCCTCAACTTGAGCCCTTTTATTTTGGGTTCGATTTGAATCAACTCGGTTTTATTTTCATTTAAACATGCATGTACATTAATATTTTCTTCTGTTGGCTACATACTAATATCTAGTTTAGTGATTTCGCTTTATTTTTCAGTTAAATTTAGATCAACTGTGATTTTTGCGCCTTTCTTCTTTTTTGAGCAGTGAAGACCAAAATCTCGGAAAGCGTCTATGCTTAAGGAAAATGGATATAAAGGATTAGTACAAAATAAACATTCTTTATTAGGGGTTATCAAATTGTAAGCTTATTTTTCAAATGCCAATTTTAAACAGTGTACATAAAAAACAACAACAGGATAATGAAAAGATTGCAGTATTTTCTAGCTTCTATTTCTATAATATTTTGTAATATCTTAATGAAGTAGTTAAGCAACATTGGGGCCCACTGATGGCCTTGTGCGTGTATGTCTCTGCTTATGTTGGTGAGTAGACTATGTTTGTGTGTGAATGTGTGTGATATCGGCACCACCTAAACTTCAACGGTTAGGCCTACTATGTTAAACAGTAAAATGACTAAAAAGGTAAAGTTAAAGTTAAGCACAAGGGAAGTAAGTGTGAAATTATTGTACAGCAAACATATTTGCCCTGGCTATTTCCCTTTGACAACAAAACTATTGCAGACGGATTTTTTTAAACAATAGTTTTTTCAAAGTAATTACACACATAAAGAAATAATAATTTTACAAATTATTTTTAACGGGTCCTAAAAGGGCGGAGCAATAAGTGTCAAACTTTTTTTTTTATATAAAAATATTAATTCATTCTTTTTGCCCGGAGCTAACAAGTACGTTTTTTTGGTAATCATTTGCTACAGTATGCCACAAAAGGATAATGTCACCACTATGTTCTTAGCTACTATCTTATTCACATTATTTTAGATGCGCAGCTAGGATATTTTGCGCCAGGGGACGAACTATAACATCTGCATCCCCTCCCCTCCCTGTTTAATCGCATTTTTTCTAAATGTAACTTTGAAAGCCTCAATTTGGCGACCTCGGGGCCCTCCCCTTAGCTACGCCTCTGATACACACAAACTATAGCAATCGTTATAACTTTACTCACAGGCTGACAATACTATCAATACTAGTAGTAGTAGTAGAACAGTGCGCAGCCCTTCACTGATGGGTCTCCAAAAAGAAAGTTGTTAATAAGAGCCACACAGAGAAACGTTGGACCAAAAGAAAAGAATACGGAATAAATACTTCACCAGACCGTATGAATGTTCTACGGTAGTTTCTATATATAGATTAGGACTACGTCCAGCCCGATTTCACCTTTTTCTTCTGAAGTCAAAACAAACAAACAAACAAAATAACGTAAAAATTAAAGTGTCACAATCATAGTTTTTTGTGACAGAATAATAGTTAAGCAGACAGTGTCGTCGTTAGAGGCTGCTGGTACACTTTCATTCTCTTCAATTGGCCAGGGGCCTAGTTGTATTAGGACACGGATCAAGAACTGTTCCTGACTCTGTAATGTGGCCTGGTGGTAGGGGGCCCAGCTATACCAGGACATGGATCAAGAACTGTTCCTGACTCTGTAATGTGTCCTGGTGGTAGGGGGCCCAGTTATACCAGGACACAGATCAAGAACTGTTCCTTACACTGTAATGTGGCCTGGTGGTAGGGGGCCCAGTTATACCAGGACATGGATCAAGAACTGTTCCTTACACTGTAATGTGGCCTGGTGGTAGGAAGCCCAGCTATACCAGGACATGGATCAAGAACTGTTCCTTACACTGTAATGTGGCCTGGTATGCCGTGGTTACAGAAACTGGTGAACCCTATTTAACTAGCCTTATAGCATAACAAGTTTTAGAAAGAGATTTCTTTTTCTGCTGTGGTAGACACACGTTAAATAGGTAAGAAAGCGTTTAATTTTATTGATTCATTTACGATATTTGTGTTTAAGAAAACTGCACAAATTACCGAATTATTCTCTAAAAAATATGAGCAATGTGAATAAATACAAAATAATACCAATCAGCCCGCACTTCTTCCTTGTTTTTGGAAAATCCTAATAACTTGAGGAAGTTGAGATATGAAAGACGAAAACAGTAGCAGTTAAACCCCTTCTTCTCTAGCCCCCCCCCCCCCCCCCCCTTCCTCCTCCGTTCCTTCAGACTTCAGACTAAAGTGTATTTTGCCTAACTGCATTGGTTCTGCAGTATGTTTCAGACCCTTCCCCCCCCCCCCCACCTTCTCTTCCCCCACCCCGCCTTCTCGTGATAGCCTGGTACAATGAACACAAAGTGGACACTTGAGGAGGGTATCGGGGGGAAGATTCTGATAAGACAGTTGCAGTCATCATCTGTTTATTTCTCCCTGGTCTCTGCTTGTTCCTCCGCCCCCACCCCATCCCACCCATCTCCGCCGTATCTTTTTTTTCTTTAAGCCAATACCAACTACTACTTCAAAATGTAACTTGTTGAGAAATTAACTAATGCAAAGGTCCTCAAATTAATGTGGTATCTGTTATTTTCAGTCAAGAATAAACAAACAAACAATTAAAAATGTATTTCTTACTAGATTATTTGAATTTTCAGTTTCGATATGGTCATATTTCTAAAACTGTCTGAAATTCTTTTAAACAGGCTCGAATAATGTATTTTTGTTACAAATTACGTTATAACAAATCATGTATTAATATGCCATAAAAGTCTTGGCGTCATTCCCCAGCCCTCCCCCAAGTTATGTTATGCGCAAGTGAAATTCACTGTAAATATGTAGCTACTAGTGGTTATGCCCGTCAAAATATAGTGAAATTCACTGTAAATATGTAGCTACTAGTGGTTATGCCCGTCAAAATATAGTGAAATTCACTGTAAATATGTAGCTACTAGTGGTTATGCCCGTCAAAATATAGTGAAATTTACAGTAAATATGTAGCTACTAGTGGTTATGCCCGTCAAAATATAGTGAAATTCACTGTAAATATGTAGCTACTAGTGGTTATGCCCGTCAAAATATAGTGAAATTTACTGTAAATATGTAGCTACTAGTGGTTATGCCCGTCAAAATATAGTGAAATTCACTGTAAATATGTAGCTACTAGTGGTTATGCCCATGAAAATATAGTGAAATTCACTGTAAATATATATCTACTAGTGGTTATGCCCGTCAAAATATAGTGAAATTTACTGTAAATATCTAGCTATTTTTAAGGTTTGGAGAGGGGGTGGTGGGGTTAATTTGAATTTTGACCACCGATACCTGTATGAGAATGAACACTCCTACATCGGTATCAAACTCAAGAAACATCGCGTTGACACCCTTGACACAAACAAATAGACGGCTGCTGCCAATAATTGTAGTTTAGATAACAACAACGGGAAACGTTGTTCATTATAAGGATTACGTGTGTTGGCGATATAATACATACAAGTGGATAAGCTTTACACTACAGCAATGGATGAGTATGTAAATTAGTGGAATAGGATTTTTTATTATTTTGAAAAACAAATATATAGGCGTACGTTTTGAAAATGTCATTAGATGAAAATTACATATATATAGAGAGAGAGATATATAATTATATCATTATATATATATATATATATATATGCTACATATAAATAGTGTAGGCCTGTTTTAAAATAGACAAAAATGTTTAAAGTACAATTGAAAAACTGTATTTCAAATAGATTTCTATGTTGTTTGTGGGCCTATTAATGAAATCGCTAGAGCAAGAACATTATTTCAAATTTAGGCTAAACAAAGTTCTTTAAAAATTATCTTTTACCAATTTGTTAGATTGTATCAACGATAAGATTCTAAAGTAGAGTTTTATTTACAGACAGTTTGAAGTTGAAGTCAAATTAAATCATTACTAAATATTCAAATCATCTTTCATTTGTAGGCCTATATTTTCACTTTACACGACATGGAATCTATAAAATCTTAAAAAAAACTCCCATCGAAGTTTAAAGATTAAAATTTAGAATTTAAGCTTTAGAAGAAAATAATTGTTAATCTGCTGTAACATCTTAATAAGGGGCGAAGGGTAGGGGTGGGGGGGGGGGGGGGAGAAAATTGTCAATATCAGAAATTTACCGCTATAGTTAGTTCATAGAGTCTATTATGCAAAACTGCACATGGTGAAGTTGAACCAGGATCAACAAAAAGGCCCGATACGAGATTCACATTTTGTTTTCAACAAATGTGCAAATTTAGCTTATATTTAAAAAAAAACGATTTTTCATTTATAAAATATTTGAAAATTATATATAGAACAACAAAAGAGCCTTACTGAACTTACTGTAAGTTTTGTTTCTTTGCAATAAATAAGTTAAATTGTATGGTTTATTATTAATTTTTTAAAATATTTATCTACTGGGTTGTCCACTAAAAGCTTCTAAGACTTAGTGCTAAGGGAAATGGCCTCTTATGGTCTAAATCCGACAATTTATGTTCTTGGTCAATTATAATTTTATGTTCCGGCCATTTATAATTGTATGTTACTGGCCATTTATAATTAATTGTATGTGTTTTAATAGACTTGGCATCGGTCACGTGATTTCCGCCTTCTCCGCGGTGGTCTTCGAGAATGGGGTCACAGACGACGACCTGGTGGACAGACTCAACTACTGGATCATGTACGGCGTGTTGCTCTTCTTCGGCATCAGCGCCGGCGCCAAGCAGTACGTGGGGGAGCCCATCTTCTGCTGGCCCCCGCCGGAGTACACGGACAAGCGCTACAAGCGCTACATCAACCACTACTGCTGGGTGCACACGATGTATGAAATACCCTGGGAGCAGACGATACCTAACGTGGAGACGGAGAGGTCAGATATAGAGAGAGCGGATATAGTAAAAAGAAGGAATATAAAAAAACAAAATATATAAGTAGATCTCTATACAAAGTAGAAATAGATATAATAGATACGAGCAATAGATAGAGGGTATAAATAAATTGGATAAGTAAATACAAAGTACCCGTCGGTACCGAATTGAGCCATAGGTCCGGTTCACCGGTTTCTGTGGCCTGTGGTAATTGTGTGGCCAGCATAATACACAGCCGCCTTTACTTTACCCCAACTAAGGGCATGTACCCATCAGAGCTGGGTAGACTCAGGGACACCCTCCAGACCCGCGAAGAAATACTAGCCTGCACCAGGATTCGAAACCGGGACCTTCGGCACGCTAGCCAAACGCCCTGCCGCACAGCCCCCTAAGTAAATGTAATGGATAAGAAACATGTATTTAGAATGGATAAACTAATAAAATGTGTATATAAATAAAAATGGATAATTAAATATACTGGATAAGGAATCAAAATGGGTATCTAAATATCTAAATAGAAATAATCAAAGATAGTTAGATACAGTGAATAAAAAAAATAATAGAGAAATAAAATAATAGATAATTAATTAGAATAAATATATTTAATAAACAACACCAAGTAAATGAGTAAGTTAGGAGAACGAAAAAAGTTCAATAAATAGAATGGATACAATATAATCAGCCTAAATTAAATGGATGAATGATCAATAAATAGAATGGATACAATATAATCAGCCTAAATTAAATGGATGAATGATCAATAAATAGAATGGATACAATATAATCAGCCTAAATTAAATGGATGAATGATCAATAAATAGAATGGATACAATATAATACGCCTAAATTAAATGGATGAATGATCAATAAATAGAATGGATACAATATAATAAGCCTAAATTAAATCGATGAATGATCAATAAATAGAATGGATACAATATAATCAGCCTAAATTAAATGGATGAATGATCAATAAATAGAATGGATACATTTAATAATTAAATGGATGAATGATCAATAAATAGAATGGATACAATATAATCAGCCTAAATTAAATGGATGAATGATCAATAAATAGAATGGATACAATATAATAAGCCTAAATTAAATCGATGAATGATCAATAAATAGAATGGATACAATATAATAAGCCTAAATTAAATCGATGAATGATCAATAAATAGAATGGATACAATATAATAAGCCTAAATTAAATCGATGAATGATCAATAAATAGAATGGATACAATATAATAAGCCTAAATTAAATCGATGAATGATCAATAAATAGAATGGATACAATATAATAAGCCTAAATTAAATCGATGAATGATCAATAAATAGAATGGATACAATATAATAAGCCTAAATTAAATGGATGAATGATCAATAAATAGAATGGATACGTAATGTCATACGTGATAATCATTTCTCACTCTTTTTAATGACATCCGAATAAATTAAATAATAGTAAAGCCAAACTTAAAGGACCATAAAAAAACACGTTAAAATTTTTTTTTACTAAATCAAACAAAACATAAGTCTTTGAGAAAGGTTATTTATATGAAAAGGTAACAAGAACTTATTAAAGTTAAAATGTTACCTTACATTAATTAGACATTTACTAGAATATGCATCGTCTATATATGTGATACATCAATAAATGAAAACGTTTAAAAAATTAAAACAAATTCAGAAAAGAGCTGCCAAGTTTATTACTAGTGAATATACACAACTGACAATAGTAACACCATTAGTTAAAACAATAAATCTAGAGACACTAGAGGACAAAAAGGCAAAGAGTAAACTAGTAATAATTGGCCTACATAAGGCATTAAATTCTAACTTTAGAAACATAACACGATAACAACCTATTACAATGCTCAGATAAACATAAGGTCAAAAAACCGTGTGATGCAATAATCTTCTGTATAGAAGTAGTTTCTGTAACATTGGTAAACAAAAGATAAACAAAATGTTGCACTGCGACTCTTACTTTGGCTCATGCTTTTTCGACCTACAGATGTACGCTAAATTAGACTAAGTTTATCTTACCAACATTTTATTTAAAAAAAAAAAAGATAATTCGTTAATGTTAAGAATGATTTGAAAAATAAAGTCTGCTCGTAGTAGTTGCATTTACCTATAAAACTTTTTTTTTTTTATTTTATTACCAAAGCAAATGTCATGCTCCACCTTGAGCTAAATGACATTACGTCATTCGCTACGTTGGCGTGATGTCATTCATCTAATATATTAAATGTAGGCTAATGAAGAACGCATGCCAGACTTGGCACGCACGGTGATTTTCAATGGCACGCGCAAGACAAAATAAAGGCAATGCAGGCTTCTTCTACAAGAGATTGAGTGCTAGAGCAGTATGATTTTTAAGATGTTGTCACGCAGAATGAATTAGAAATCATACTTTGGCAAGCTATTATCAAAAGGTTGCCGACCCATGGGCTAATGAAGCCATTTACCATTATAATATTTTGTTTAAGTTTTTTAAAAAACTGTCCATATTATTTATTGGACAGCCCTTAATGTTGAGTCGTTGTTGTTATTGTCTTTGTTTGTGTAGTTTTATTTAAACCCTACAATAATGCATAAAAATGGGAAGGGAATTATTTCCATGACTCATATTTTATAACCGCACAAGTAATAAGGATATTAGAAGTAAAAGGGGTACAAAAACAAACCTACAGTCTACACCAGGGGTCGGCAACCTTTTGCTAACAGTGTGCCCAAGTAGGATTTCTAAATCATTCAGTGTACCGATAGGCTAAAATTCAACCTGCTCTATTATACTTGTTGTATTATTATTTTTATAAGACAATTAATTTAACTCCGTAGCAAGACCAAGTCCAATAGGCCAAAAGCAAATGAAATCTATAGAGAAAATCGTTAAAGCGTTTTATATTTAAGAAAAAAAAAATAATAACGTTTTTGTGATTTTCATCCTTTTAATTTGTATTTATTACGAAATACAAGATTCTATTACCAAATGTTCAAATTTATAATAACTATTTTGTAAACATTATTATTTTGTGGTCAAAATAAAAATCTACCATCTGCCATTATTGATTAATCTATATTTTGTTCTCAGTTTAGCTGAGATTTTTAAAAAAAATTTCGAACCGTCCAGACAGTAGCCAAATTGTCGTTGAGTGAAATTGATATGTAGTAATCATACAAGCTGGGTAGTTAATGTAATGTTTAAAAATGTTATAATTTTTTTTAGTTATAAAACATTTATATTCTTAATTTTCAAATCATCATTTGCTAATCATCTACGTTTAATTAAAATAAATTTTCTAAATTTGATTCAATAGTATTTCCAAACAAGTTATGTTTAGTAATATAACAATTTATTTTTATTTCTTTATATAAATCCATTATTATGGTATTCATTACAAGATTTAATTATTACAAGTATAAAATTAATTTACGTTAAACGGTTATAAATAAACATTTGCCTAATTGCTTGTCCATTTAAACGGAGTTTATCTTTTAAACATTAATAATTATAATGATTGCATAATATAGGCCTAATGCTATTAAAAAGTATCTTGTATTTATTAAATTTATAAAAACTAAATTTGTTTTAGAATTACTTATATTTATGTTTAATTACAGAAAATGGGCATAAAAACTCTTTTAAATGTAATTAGTCTATATAAATTAATGAGCGCCTTGTCCATAAATGCTCATTGCTAATTCATAATAGCAGATTATATTTAGTAATTTCTGAGTAGTGAAGCGTAAGTGACCTCTTTGAATGCTCAACACAAAATTTTCATATGCAATAAATACTGTTCACAAGTGTAAGTTGAATCAAAAGCTGTGAAAGTAGAATGCCTGGCAGTTGAAAATAGAAGATGATTTTCCTAAGTAGATTCCATTCCTCGACTTAAAAAAAAATCTACATCTAAGAAGGTTGTAGTAAGATAAAGCCAGTTAGGCTTGTTGAGGTATGAATTTGAAAGTCTTGCCTTTGTTTATAAAACTCCGCTTTATGTGCTTCAATGTGCTTCTGAAAATGCCTAACTATCTATCTTAATATATGCCTTTATAAAGGGAAGTACATATAGTTAAATGTTTTGAAATTGAGTTCACTCAAAATCCATTCCAGTGGTCTAACAGTTCAAGTGCTGTTTGACCCCATCTTTGTAAATGCGTTTAACTCACTGAAATGTGTCGCTCTGTCATTCAGAAACATCGGCTTCAGCAGTCAGTTTTCCTCATTCAGAACCGGAAAATATTGTTTTCTTTTCCTCAATAAAAAACACCCCTGAGAGGACTCTCGCGTGACTTTGAAAATCGCTCTGCGTGTCATGTTTGGCGCGCGTTCATTAGGTTGCCGAACAATCTATGTGACTACTTTTGCTTATTTTGTCCGAGAAACTGTTTAACTTCATTTTCAAGTTGTTTTTGTTCAAATCCACATATTTCAATGATTGTGAAGTTGTCTTTTATTTTTTTACTTTACCGAGACGCTACTTCTTTGACTTTTAGTAAATAAAAATATAAAAAAAAACATTAACAAGACGATAAAAAAGGGGAAGTAAATATTGTTTTAAATGCCTTTTTCTTGGTTACCTCCCCTGCTCAAAGAAATTTGGAATGGCCTTTATTTTATTTTTTTATCTCTCCAGATATTCCAATGATATTGGATTCTACCGATGGTCTACAGTATTCTTCATATTTCTTGCCATCATGTACCGCATTCCGAAATTTGTCTGGAAAGAAATGAAACTTTTCTCTGGCATCAACGTTGAGAAAATTGTTGGTGAGTCAAAAATAGTAGCCTTTAAATAAAGAAAGAAAACTCGATCAAAGCTTGATCAGTAGCTTAAAAATGGTGGCAAGAAACGTGCTCGTTTTGACTAATAATGGGAACGAATTTAATTCTGTTTTGGCCTCTGATTGATTTTTATGGGAAAAAAGAAGAGGGGGGAATTCTTGAGTAAAAGCAAACATTTTTAGACAATTTTCTTGGTGACCCTTGAAACTCTTTGCGAAAAATCACTTTCGTACACATGTCTCCGATTAAGAGTACACCGATGGGGCGTTACCCGTTGTGCATTGGAGGATCGTTGCACCGGCGAGAGCCCACCCAAAATCGACGGAGAGGAAGGAATAAGCGCAACAATACATGTCTTGCCTTTGCAAGCCCGGTGTCTGGATGACCAGGGTCTATAGCCTAGTATTCTTAAAACCGAGCAAACAAAACAAAGGTGTACGAGGTAATGTAGCCTCGTCAATGATCCGCTATGCCAGCGGGATACCTAACATGCAGCGTACGCCATCGGAAAGAGTGTTGTACATCCATATTCTCGTTACGCCTTGTACTTAAGAGCCGAATGGCTTATACGTTTTTAAGGAACTTTTCAACTCTTAGGCTAGACCTACTAAATGGGGTAGACGGGCATGAGTAAAGTACCCGTTTCAGACAATATGTGTAGTAAAAGCTGCATTCAACAGTTTCCTTAGTAACTGCTTCCAAGGGGATCATGTGGCCAGAATAATGCCCAGTTATAACTGATCTCTCTCTCTCTCTCTCCCTTCGTAATCCTCTCTCTCTCACACTTTCTTTCTCTCACTCTATCTCTCTCACTCACTTTCTCTCTTAGACGGACATAGCACAATCTTTATTTCTGGAAACAATAAAAGGCCTAGATCTATTAATATAGAGTAAGATTCACCTTCGCTTGCTCTCTTCTCATGTCTCCATCATTACCAGTAATTTTTTAAGATCATAATATATTATAATAGACAATTTTAAGATATTATCTTAAAGATATATTATGTCGGTTTAAAACTGAACTCGTCCTAACCCTCGAATCCATTTATTTCTCCGTCATCTATGATTCAACTGGTAGACTGTTGACGAACGAGCGAGTATCATTCAAACATATTGTCATATAAAAATGACTGACTTATTTCCCTTTTCATCAAATGTATTTAAAAAAAAACATTGTTGACGTCAAATCATATTGAACGAACCCCATCCCCCATGTCAATAATTGTCAAACTTTTTACTCCCGCCCCCATTTTGTTGACATATTCTAAGTGGACTTCCAGTTTAACCCTTAACGTACCGACCTACTTCTATCTGTGCTGCCTTCAGTTCCGCTATATACGCGCCCGGGACTGTAAGGGTTAAGAAATAGCGCGCGTTCTTTCTTGTGTTTGTTTTGTTGTCGATTCTATACCTGTACTTACTAGTTAACACATGGTTGTGACTGCACTTTGCAGGAATGACACTAGAAACAGCCAACATGGACCAGGAGACGAGAGAACAACAGCTTGGTCACGTGGCTGTATTCCTACACCGTTGGATCGCCACGTACTCAGACATCCCGACAAGGTCAGCCAATGAAATCAGTTATTTTTATAATCTATTAACAACTATGTTACAATATTACTAGCTAAATCATCCGGCTTACATCTACGGATAACATTTTTGTAGACTAGGGCCTACAATGAAGAAAAAGCTTTAATAAGCATAAATAAAGTAAAACTTTAAGGTTAAAAACTTATAAATGATAATTAACATATAAACTTTGACATCCGCAATCTTTATTTTTATTAAATAGTATTATTATAACAAACTCACTTTTTAACAACAAAAACAAGAAAACCATAAAAAAACAGTTGTTATTATACTCCCTTTCTTTGTAAACTAAGTTTACCATTTCCACTTCACTACAAAACTAAAATTTCGAATCGGTAATGTCGGCAAATACATATCTAATTATAACGATTGCGCATTTTTTTTAATGCATGAAGCCACGATCGTCGCTTTTGCTTTTGCGCATCCTTTTTTTTTATAGCTTTGTCTCGCAAAAAACATAAAAAGATAACTCGCTTTGTTTCGGCTACATTGTGTCACAAACACATTGTGTCGTTTTCATTCATATTTTTTCGTAAAAACGAACATATCCGAAAACTGTAGTTACTTCCGTCAAAGGCAACCATGTTTTTTTCGTAAAGTATGTTCCTCGATTCGCAAATTGGTGGAAGGTATTCGTGACTATTCCAAAGGCTACGATGCTGAAAATTTGATAGAATGTATTGTTAGTCGGGACAAGCCTGCTGGCCAAGTTTCGGCTCGATTTGACGACGGGAAGTGGTCGAAAAATCGATGCAAAATTTTGCTATCAAGCAAGCAGACAGACAGACAGAATTTTACATTGTAGGCAATTCTTTTGCCCATAAACTTTCTTCATATGTTAGGTTGATTTTCAAAACGCACATTAACTTTACTTTTCAACCGTTTCGCTTTTATCATCACGAAAACTTTAAATTTATTTAAATTTATTTGTCTTTTAATTTTTAAAACAAGGAAAACCTCGTAAATATTACTTTTCTTTTCTTTTTTTGTCTGTTATTCCCCTTTTGAACAATGACAGTATGGCGACAGTTTAAGTTTAAACACAACTGAGCAGAACACAGTTCTGCAATATGTACAACAATGTGTTTTGCCCCTTTAATGTATTGAATCTTCTATTTCATATTCACAGCCCGTTGTTGTAGCAAAACTATAAATTGAAATTCCACACAAAATGATAACGAATGTCAAATTAAGCATTAAATAATCAAAGTCTAATTTCCTCACTTTCACAAAATTAACAAATAGAATTATGGTTGTCCACTGATCTATCAAAGCATAAAAAGTATTTTGGAAAATTCAAATAAAATTGTGTAGTTCAACCATATTTTTATTAGCTAAGAGTCTAAGAGTAAAATAAAATGAGTATTGCCTGTTGATTTTGTGTCTTTAAATTGCAGCAATGCCAAGCTGAAGAAATTGCGCAGGGCTCTGGAAAATTTCTTCATTTGCTATGGGAAGAGACGCAGCCATTACTTGGTCATCATCTATCTCTTCGTCAAGTTCCTCTACGTGGCCAACGTAATCGTCCAGTTCTTCATCATCTCAGCCTTCCTCAAACTCAACTTCTGGACCTTCGGCCCGAACGTCATCTGGTCTTTCGCCTCCAGCGGCGAGTGGGAGGACAGCTTCAACTTCCCGAGGGTGGCGCTCTGCGACTTCCAGATCCGTCAGATGACTAATGTCCAGACGTATACCTCCCAGTGCGTGCTGACCTTCAACATCTTACTGGAGAAGATGTTCCTCGTGCTCTGGTTTCTGCTGACCTTCATGCTCGCTGCCAACATCTTCAGCCTGGCCAAATGGGCCTACCAGGTGCTCAGCCAGAGGAAACGGACAGAGTTCATGACAAAATATACCGGGATGATTTCATCAGACAGCAGCGGGCATCTCGTGACCGAGAAATCCCTTAGGCATCTGGTCAGGAGGTACCTGAAAGCGGACGGTGTATTCGTCCTCAAGATGGTGGAGTCCAACACAACGGATTTTTTGACGGTGGATTTAATACGTCAAGTCTGGTTGCAGTATATGGAGTTCTGTAAAGACCAGTTGCCGGAAAATACCGAACTGTCCCGAATGGAAAACGGATTGATAAAGCGTACTTTAGAAACAGATATATGAACAATGAGAACAGAGAATAATACAACAGAATTTAAATATCTGTCGAATTCACGGACCCATTTAAAATGTAAACACTGATAGAGCTAACTATTTCACAATTAAATCTTACCATTCGCATATTAACAAACTAAAGTCGTGTTCTTTAATTCTGATCAGAATGATATTAAAGTACTGTCTATAAGTGCTCGCCACACGATTAATGCAGATTTAAAGACCCCCCCCCTTTTTTTTCTTTCGTTGTCATATACTCCCACTCAGAAGGTCAGAAATGTTTTTTTCTGCCTTTCCAAACAAAAGCAAATAAAAACACAGCAGTCCTTTGGGACTCCAGGATGGTACAGTTCTATGCCATTGACATCACCCTAGAATCCATCCTGATTGATGTTTAATTTGCTTCTTTGGACCAGACCTGTGACGTGGTTACGAGATTGAGTTCTCAATTATTTTCATGAGATAATGGCCCCTCCACGCTAGACAACATTGTAGCTTAGATGTTACTGTAACAAAGATTCAAATATTGAATTTAGAAATGACATTCTAAGACACCACGAGGAAAAACGCGTTGGAGGCTAAAAGGCAAGAGTCATGAGTAACACAGTCTTGGTGAGTAGATGAGGTGGAGAAGGGATGGTGATTTGATATATGACCTAAGTATTGACCTCGTGACACCACGGTACCGGTACCAATAATATTTGGTAACATTTCTTTTAAATTTTATAAAATGTATTATTTTCCCATAAGTAATTTGTTGCTGTGTTATATTGTTCTGATATTTTAAGGGTTTTTAGCAATGTATTGAAGTGATTTATGCACTTTCCTCATCTGATGGAGAGTATGTATTGTAGGTGACACTGCAGACTTTCCATGCCTCAATAGAGGATGTTTTACTCAGAACTTATGAGAGGGGAAAGTGTCTAAGTTGATAATAACTTTTTAATAAGCTACTTGATTGCACTGATATTTCACTTGCTTTGCATGCCACTATAAAATTAGCAGTTCAGGGATTTGTTCAATCTGTTCACGAAAAGAAAATTAAAGAATTTACAAAGTTTCATATTTATCATTGTTTTTCATAAAGTATATTCATTGTCACTACGCATCCATGTGTACCGGTGCACTGATCTATAAAAAGACTGGATTGCGCCTTCTTAATGAATCGGTTTGAGAAATGTGAAGAAATGCACTGATCTATAGAAGAAAGGAAAAACTAACAATTTCCACTGCACTTACAGATATAAACAAAATTGTGTCTAAAACTTAGGCTACTGCGCCGCTGATCTATAAATAGATCGGAACGGAATCTATGTTGTAGCCATTTTACACAATTTGCATATGAATTGTTGCTGTCAAACTTCCCAGTTCTAATTAATAATATAAAACTAACAATAATACGATCAAAAGAAAACAAATACCAAAAGATTAAAAAAGTTAATAATAAAAAAAGTATACAGCAATATTTCGCAGTACGGGAAAACCCGGTCCCGAAACACACACAATTTGAACGCATTTCAAATGAACATCATTTGGAAACTGCGCGCATTGTATAACCTTAACATACGGTGATTAGTAATAGGTCTAAGTTTATTTTAACAAGGATAGGTCTCCACAGACACAGTCAATTTTGCAGGGCTGGCCAAATCACGGGAGCGCAAATCTAATCGTCTTTCGAGACTATGGAGCCAATGATTTTAACAAATAAATTAACGAATTAAGCAATATTGTTGAAAAAATAAAACTTTATTTTGGAGGACGTTTCCAATTTATACATTTAACTTTTAACCCGATTAGTTAAACGGCCTTAGGAGACTGTAGAGCAGAAACAAACATCTAAATAAATAAACAAACTCACGGTAATTGTATATATTGATCAGTGCAGTTGAAACAAAATGTCGGAAATTTCCTAAAAAATGTCACTTCCACGCCTTATCCAGTCTTTTTATAGATCAGTGGTACCGGTGTCAATATTATTTTCCATTAAAATAAGAGCCGCATCAAAAGAGAATCCACATTCAGTAGTTTATAAACACGTGTCTGTATTTCGTGTTGTGTGTTACTCTATAAGTATAAGTGTTGGTGCGTATTAAAATGTGTGTCTTGATTTACTTAAAAACATATGTGTTGTACTTATTGTAAAGTGTGTAATACTGTTATTATTGATTGTATTGCTTTAGGTGTTGTTTCTTGTATCGGTACTTGATTTAGAGTTACATGGTTTGTTGTGTACATAGTATTATATGCTGGTTAAGTGTGCCATGCCAAGGAAAAAGGGTGATAGTGACGATATTAATATTAGTGGGACTCTCTTCGAAACCCAGATATTGGAATGAGTATAACAGTATAACTCAATAATCATATCTGTGATATCCTGAATATACTAATACCATGTCGGGGAATATGACTAACAACCAGGCATATAACTTTCTTAGATTAGGTTATTGAACCTGAGCTTGAACACCCTAAGCGACTGCTCATCTTTCTACCTGCTACCTTATGGTCGGGATGGTTAAGTCCAATGTTTGTGACATTTAGTCTTAAAGTGTGCCTATCTTAAATCTGCATTACAATCAAATGTATGTAATTCAGTTTGTCTAGCTTAAAGTTCCATTACAACAAATGTATGCAATTCAGTGTGTCTAGCTTAAAGCTCCATCACAAAAAAATGTATGCAATTCAGTGTGTCTAGCTTAAAGCTCCATTACAATCAAATGTATGCAATTCAGTGTGTCTAGCTTAAAGCTCCATTACAATCAAATGTATGCAATTCAGTGTGTCTAGCTTAAAGCTCCATTACAATCAAATGTATGCAATTCAGTGTGTCTAGCTTAAAGCTCCATCACAGTCAAATGTATGCAATTCAGTGTGTCTAGCTTAAAGCTCCATTACAATCAAATGTATGCAGTTCAGTGTGTCTAGCTTAAGCTCCATTACAATCAAATGTATGCAATTCAGATTCAGTGTGTCTAGCTTAAAGCTCCATTACAATCAAATGTATGCAATTCAGTGTGTCTAGCTTAAAGCTCCATTACAATCAAATGTATGCAATTCAGTGTGTCTAGCTTAAAGCTCCATTACAGTCAAATGTATGCAATTCAGTGTGTCTAGCTTAAAGCTCCATTACAATCAAATGTATGCAGTTCAGTGTGTCTAGCTTAAAGCTCCATCACAAAAAAATGTATGCAGTTCAGTGTGTCTAGCTTAAAGCTCCATTACAATCAAATGTATGCAGTTCAGTGTGTCTAGCTTAAGCTCCATTACAATCAAATGTATGCAATTAAGATTCAGTGTGTCTAGCTTAAAGCTTCATTACAATCAAATGTATGCAGTTTAGTGTGTCTAGCTTAAGCTCAATTACAATCAAAAGTATGCAGTTCAGAGTGTCTAGCTTAAAGCTCAATTACAATCAAATGTATGCAGTTCAGTGTGTCTAGCTTAAAGCTCAATTACAATCAAATGTATGCAGTTCAGTGTGTCTAGCTTAAGCTCAATTACAATCAAAAGTATGCAGTTCAGTGTGTCTAGCTTAAAGCTCAATTACAATCAAATGTATGCAGTTCAGTGTGTCTAGCTTAAGCTCAATTACAATCAAAAGTATGCAGTTCAGTGTGTCTAGCTTAAAGCTCAATTACAATCAAATGTATGCAGTTCAGTGTGTCTAGCTTAAGCTCCATTACAATCAAATGTATGCAATTCAGTGTGTCTAGCTTAAAGTTCCATTACAATCAAATGTAGGCCTATGCATTAAAAAAATAAACACTTCATTAGCATTAAGTATTAGCTTGTTAGCTATATTAGTATATAAACACATAACAGTATTACATAAAACACAATTTTTATATACATTTAAAATAAATAAAAGTAAAAGAGTGAGTATTTTTTTTAACACTGAAGTTTTCTATTTTACTAAATGTAGTCTGTCAACTAGTACAAAACTCAACATTGACTAACAAACGAATGAATGAGATGGACACAAACATAGAGGTGGCATTAATGATTTTCGAAGTTCAATTTACAGCTCAATGGGTTGAAATTTCCATAGTCAGCCGACTCTCGACTTCCGGACTTTTAAAATTTCTAATAACTGGCACATCATTGCTCCTTGAGTGGCTGAACATTGGAAGACAAAAAAAAAAAAAATCAGTCACATATAATGAAATCTGAGCATCAAATTATCAAGAAATTGTACTGATAACATTTCAAGAAATTTTATCACTAAGATCTCAAGAAATGTGTATAACTAAAATATAGAGAAATCTTATCACTAAAATATCAAGAAATTTGTATCACTTAAATAAGAAATATGCATCACTAAAACATCAAGAAATGTTATCACTCAAATATCAAGAAATTTTATCACTAACATCTCAAGAAATGTTATCACTAAGATCTCAAGAAATTTGTATGACTAAAATATCAAGAAATGTTATCACTAAAATATCAAGGAATGTTATCTCAAATATCAAGAAATTGTATCACTAAGATCTCAAGAAATTTGTATAACTAAAATATCAAGAAATGTTATCACTAAATAATCAAGGAATGTTATCACTCAAATATCAAGGAATGTTATCACTCAAATATCAAGAAATTTTATCACTAACATCTCAAGAAATTTTATCACTAAGATCTCAAGAAATTTGTATAACTAAAATATCAAGAAATGTTATCACTAAAATATCAAGGAATGTTATAACTCAAATATCAAGAAATTTTATCACTAACATCTCAAGAAATTTTATCACTAAAATATCCAGAAATCTTATTAAAAAATCAGATAACGGTTAATGTCTCATGCTGTTTCATCCATCAATAAGAAGTCAGAAGTTTTATCTTCGAGTCTACATAGCGCCGATACCCAAGTCCAAGTCAAAGGGAACCTACTCAGGTCTAACTCACTTGTCCTTTAAAACTGGTTATTTCCCTTATCACACGCAAACTATCACAATACAAACCTGATATTGAATCAACGCTGGTCTACACCACACATTTAGTCTGTACACAGTGTGTGGCACACAGTGTGCAGTATGCCTACATATTCAGACAAGCAATACTCAGATCACAACAGCACTGTCACGGTCTGGAGTCAAGTCTGCTCATCCTGTATTGTTTATTAAAAAAAAAAAAAAATCCACTTTAGTACAAAAACATATAAATTATTCTAACACGTCTTAGTTTATCATTGGTTATAATAAAAATGTTCATTCTCATAACGAAACAAAGAAATAGAGAAA